>CM076570.1:624386505-624571110 GCA_034641835.2 Pinus albicaulis
TTTTGTGTTAGTATATGGAGTTGACACGGTGTTTCCTACCTCTCTCGCAGTTCCAGTGGTCAAACTTCTGCAGGAAGTGGCAGTGAAGATGATCATATGAAAAGAAGAATAAATCAAATGATCCATTTGCAGCAGACTAGAGAAGAATTTTTCCAAAACACGTTCAAGCTGCAAGAGAGAATTAAGAAAATATATGACAGAAAAGCCAAGGCGGACAAGTTTCAATTGGAAGAAGTGGTGCTGAAATGGGATGCAAGGAACGAGGAAAAGGATAAGCATGGTAAGTTCAAAAATATCTGGAAAGGACCCTTCAAATTGCTCGATTGTCCAGGAGGGCCGGTCAATGGTCGGCTACTCAAACGATATCATTTCTGAAATTTTTTCTGCTGTTTTACATTCTCACTGTACATACCAGTTTATTTCAGTTTCATTGCAAGTGTGTGCTGTCGTCTTTTCTTCAGTTTGGGGCACGAGGTGAAGGCTATAGCTCTGAAGATTGATTTCAACTTTGGTTTGAGTTTTTCGAGTCAGGTTTTTCAGTCATTTTCGTTTCAATATTGAGTCAGTTTGAGTCAATTTTCAGTCAATAAAACGAGTCAAAGAGTCTTGTGTTTATTTGTCGAAGTTATGGACTCCATAGCCCAATGGACAAAGGCACTGCCTACTCTCCCAGAATTCTGTAGTTCTTGCCACCTCCAAGGAGCTACCATCCCCATTGGAGCCAATGTTAGAGTCAGTATCTTCATCCCTCTGTTAGAGATCAAATTTCTCTTGTTGCATTTCATTTTAGGTGTCTCATTCAGTTCAGTCAGTTGCATTCCATTAGGAGCATGGATCATCTGACGGTAGGGTCTTGTCACTCATATCCCTCATGCCATGGCACCTTACGGCCTAGTTACGTCTATCACAATCATTCTGATCATTCTGATCATGTTTTGGTCTCTTGGTTAGCAAGGAGAAGGAAGTAATTTAGAGGTTTTTAGTCTCATTAGGTCTAGGGTTTTTTGCATGGTTAATTCTTAAAAAATGACTAATAATGTCGCGAGCACATGAGGAAGCTTCAACTCAAATGAGTTTAGGTTAAAAATTTCAAATAAATAAATAATGCTTGATAATAATGATTTTTTTTTCTTCAAAACTGTTTTGAAGAAAAATCATCATTCATCTTTTTTTGTAATAAATGCAATGTAATTTTCAAGGATTTTTTTGATTTGCTAGAAAAAGTTCTTGAGTATGACCCTTTTTTTGTTCTTTTACCCCTTTTCCAAAATATGCTGGCTATTCAGACAAACAAGAGATTCATCATTCAGCTCAAAAATCAAAAAGCAAGCAAAACAGAGTTTATGTGAAAAGTGTCAAAGTTTAAACATTACAAAAGTGGGTTTTCAAGAATCAAAAAATCAAAATCTTTGGCATAAAGATATTTTTGTGTTTCAAACAATTCATTTGCAAGCCAAGACAAGAGTGAAGCCAAGAAAATCGTGGAGGAAGCAAAGCCAGCGTTGGAGGCCGAAACTGTGGTGAAGTTTACTGTCGCGACGCACTCGGCAGTGGTCGCAGCGCACAGGACAGATAACCAAAATTTTGTCATTGCTTCACAAAAATCCAAATTGACTCGATCCTTCTCGCTCCACGTAATTTCAAGTGATCTTGTAATTGCCATTAACCAATTTTTGGTGTTGTTTGAGTTTGAATATGAGAGTTTGAATGCCAAAACTATAAACCCTATTCTCTTGTTAAGAATTATTCCCTTAGGGTTTTAAAGTTGGTGTTTTAAAAGTAATTTTGTACCACATACTCTATCCCCCTCACTGTTATCTCATCATTGAAGTATATTTCCCATCTCCCTACCTCTCTAAAAATCACTTACTCCTAAAGCCCCATTTCCCTATCCCTAAGTCATTTCATTTCCTATCACCCTCCCTTTCCCATATCACTTATAAAAATTCCCAAACCCCAAGTTTCCCAAACAGTCAAGTGGCTGTCCATTATCCCTACACTTGAGTTATCACTTGATTGAGGTCCATTGTTCCTACTGCCCTATTTCTCCACAGTCCCTCTCTGACCACCATATATTTGGAAATTGAGATAAAACACCAAATTCTCATTTTCATCTCATACAAGTCAACATACACCTTGCATGGACATCATGGAGACAGACACTGATACATCATATGACAGAGATAGTGATTCTACCACTAAGCTACATGCATCGAGAAGGCCTCGTAAAGGTGGCAAACATGTGAGAGAAGAGCCCACCTCATTGACTCAATTGCAGGCTTGCCCACTTGCCATGGCATTTTTTCGAGAGCAGTCATGCTATCAGTATTGTGAGATGATTGCTAGGATTCATCATCATCAGGAGTTGGTTCGTTTGTTTGTATTACATTTACATGATGGTCAGGTAACTCTTGCCGGTGTAAATTTAATTTTGACACCGAAAACCATCTCTCAAGCAACTGGAATACCGAATGTGGGTGAAAAGTGGAACAAAAGATAGTAGGTGGAAAGAGTGCATTATCAACCATACATCAGGCCTAGATTTGTGAGACAGCTCAGCAGAGTGTTCCCATTCCGGTTTCTAAAGGAATCCTATGCGCCTTTGATGAAACTTATTATCAGATATTTCAGTTGTGAGGGCCGGTTTTCACACCTCTATGCCTACCACATCAGGTTATTGATGCATTTCACCAGAGTGAGGATGATGAACATTCCTTATTTCATGTCCCATAACATCGAGAGATTGACCACTCTTGTTCAGAAGAAAACTCCCGAGCAGCAGTGCAACAGTATTTATCACTATGCACTCATCAAGATCGTGGTTGTACATCAGCTTGGATTGCATGGTATTTCATGGGAGGATTTCATTTCCGATGACTTCTTCACAGCCCCTCAGATTCCTCCAGAGGTTGTTCATGAGCCAGGTGAACCTTCTCATTAGCCTGAAGGTCACGAGACAGAGCCTATCAGTGTGCTAGTGTTTGTTACTTATCAGAGAGGCACGAGAGTATTATTTGCAGCAGCCCAGCGAGTACTATCTCCACCTGGGGTGGAAGGGGTATCATTGCCGTCATCAGCAGCATAGGTACAGGACAGAGGTAAGAGGCCTATGCAGGATGAGAGCCCTTTTGGATGCCAGGATACTGATTTTATACTTATTGATGAGGATTTGATCTCTCCAAGCTCAAAGTTGAGGGAGACTATTCAGGAGCAGAAGGTGGAGATTGACACATTGACTGTCAAATTGCAGAGAGCCCAATGGATTATAAACTACATGGAGCAGAAAAACAAACAGTTGGAGGATCAACAAACAATCATGGAGTTGCAAAACATCCGTGAGAACCAGAAGGTTGCCCAAAGAAGCCAAACTGAGATGACACCCATTGAGTGAGAGATTGAGGCTGCTAGAGAGACTTGGCTTGAGAGGGTCAATATTCATCTTGAGAAGCTGTTGGAGAAGGAAAACAAGGAAAATAACATGCTCAGGAACATGAAGAACCATTATTGGGCGCGAAATCATGTTTGCAAAGCGAGGATCAAGATCCTGAAAGCAAGACTAAAGAGGGCACTAAAGCGTCATAAAAGGCATGATAGACTCCAAATTTTGGTCGAAGCTTCTTTGGCCTAGCATAGCACTTGATGATGAACCTTCAATTTTGAATTTTTTGGCCTAAACACAGATTTTCCTGCCCGACGCGTAGTGCCACTTGGCGCACGCTTATAATTGGCAGCTCCTTTGGAGGAAAACTTTGGATTTCTGGATTTTTCATCAAAATTTATGCATGCATACCCATTACCTAAGGATTTTGACAAGTTTTGGGTTTCCTAAAGGGTCAAAAACACCTCAAAAATGGCCTTTCTGCCACCTTTTGGAAACACAGGAAACAATGTTGAGAGATTGGATTTTTGGAGGGGTAAATGGCAACCAAATTCAGAAATTCCACTTGGGTTGGAAAAAAGACAGGTAGGGATTTCCAACGAGCTATCCTATGCTCAATTTGGACTTGGGAAGGCCCTCAAAATCAGCCTTAAATTTGTGCTACGCATAGAGATTTCAGGCGCGGCGCATTGGGAAATTTGGCCTATTTTTCACTAAGCAGCTCAGATTTTCGCCTAGTTTTCGCTAGTTTGACTTTTTCATGTAAATCTTGATGTAACTTGATTTAATTTCATGAATTTGATGTAATTTTGGCACATGTTTACTCATCCTAGGAGATTCATTCACCAAAAAGTGAAATGTAAGTGAATGAATCAGTTTCCTATCATATAGAGGCAAGTTGTTTCATTGCCTATTTTCCAGTTCTTAGTTTAGATATGGTTGAAACAGCTCCTAGAATGATGAGATCGACCCATAGAGGCATGGGGATGAGTTAGGCTTGTATATATCATGTAATTAATCAGTCATTTTCAGGGTTGGACACTTGGGATTTCTTGGCACTTCATTGTACATTTCATCTCTGCAATTTTGGCAAAGGAATAGACCAGGGTTTGCAGCACTCTTTGGGATCCATGTGGCTCTATGTTTTGATGGTGTGTTTCTCTATGTGATTGTAAGTTCACTGATGTTTTATGTGTAACATTTCCCTTCTATTTTCTTCTTAAATTAAACAAATGAGTGATAAAGGTGGAATTCATTAGATTTCTTTTCTCTGCCTTGAGTTTTGTTTAATTTTCCATGTTTTCATCTGTTTGAAGAGGATTATTGAAAGCCTCTTGCCCTCTTCAGCTCCTCACTGGTCTAAAATATCCATTAATTCAATCCAAAGCATCAAAACAATTTCCTTCCTTTCCCCATTCATATCTCTGCAAAAACTAGGCCTCATTCCCCAGACCCAAAATCTGCCTTTCCCTTTGATCCAACAAAAACACCCAAAATCAAATCAAATCCTTTTACTTATATACCTAGCCTAAAAATAGCTTTTATTTCAATTCATCTCAAGCCTTATTGATTATCTTTGTTGATATTGACCCGGAGAGAGCCCTCTCCTGATCTGGTAGGGCTAGCTACTAGACTGAGCGTGGTTTGATGTTACCCTGAACTCTTCCTTCCTTCAGCCTGAGGTATATTTAGGCAATAACATAGTGGCAACCATACCGGGGAAGAAAATGGTTTGCTTGTGGGTGTTATTTGTTTTATAAGATACAGAGGGAGCCTGAAGTTATGCCAGGTAGCCTTCGAAACGCTCTTTCTTTGCATTAGCGAAAGTAGATAAACGCTGCTTCAGTCAATCTCCGGTCTAGTTTATAAACGTAACATATGACTTGTAAATTTCCCCAGTACATGTATCAAGTTAGATCTGATTGTTGATGGTGGACAACGATCGGACACCGCAAGGCTGAGATCATTCACCTGGCGACTCTAGTGTCGAAGAATCCTAAGGTTCAGAATTTTTATGGCGACTCTACTCTTTAAGAATCAGTAGCCTAAGGAATTTCTTGGTGAATTCATTGTTATCAAAATGGTTTCGCTGGATCGAAGGTATGCTCCCATGAGCCGAGATCATATTCCAGGTTTTCCAAATAAAATTCCTAAGGTATATTGGCAAAGGAATTTGCATACGTTTAAAGATGATGATAGGAAGGATGCTGCTTTACATCTGGTTAGATTTCACATACATATCTGCAAGTTGAAGGTTGATTTTCCTTAAGATTGCTTGATGAAGATATTCATGGCCACTCTAGAAGGTGAAGCCCGATCTTGGTATGAAAGTTAGCCACCTTCTTGTATTTACTATTTAAAGGATTTTCATACCATGTTCTTTGAAAGGTATAAAGAATCTTATCCATCCTTGACTTTAGTTCAGAACTGTTGTAGCCATGTTCATAGTTTTATTGAAAATCTTGAAAAAGTTTATGAAGATGATGACTTTATGGACGATGAGATCATGGAGGCTCTGTATGAAAATCCATTTCAGCAACATAAAGAGAATTTAGAGGATACCCATCAGGATGCTCAGGAACTTTGCAGCAGGATCAAGATCTTGGTACTATGGAAAATGATGAAAGAGAAGGTTTTATTTCATATCTGTCCATAGAAGAAGACAATATGCTGGAAAGTCAAGTTTCAATTTTAGAATGTGATAAAGTCAAGTAAGCTATTTCAGATCTAGATTCAGATCGTGATGATCAAGAATACCTTGTGCTGAATCCCATGAAGGAGAACTCTGATGTTGAGATCATCTGGAATGAAGAAGACAGAGTTATCAATCCAAATGTTCTCATTTCATTAGAACAAAGCCTTCATGAGGAGGTAATCCAGTCAGTTCATGAAAAACAAGATGAGATCTTTGTTCAAGTAAGTGAAAAATATTCTTTCAATAACTTAGTGATAAATGATAATTTGATTGCCATGTCATATGAAGATGATCAACAATGTTTTCAAATTTCAGAAGATCGGGGAATTAAGGACTGTCATTCAGGTTTTTCATGTTTTAAAATGTTATTTCATGAAGACAATCACTGTTTGAGAAAAAGAAAACAAAAATAATTATCTCCTTTGTCTGAAGATGAGATAGATCAACTCCCGAAAGGTCATGTTACAACCCAAGCTAAAGCAGATTTGCAGTGTGCACATGGTCAAGAAAGTGTTGGTGAAACTTCTTCCTCTTTTGAAAATGATGACAGTCTTGTAATTAGCTTTATAGATCAGCAAACAGATAATATTTTCTTTCATGAAGATGATAAGGCTGTCATGTTTGATAATCTTGAAGATTATTTTTTGTTTAAGAATGAACTAGACCATGAAGTTGAGGAATATGAGCTTGAGAGAGACAATATGCCAGAATTTCTCATGGTCAAGGAGATTACAGCTAAAACTCAGATGGAAGAAGCTTATACCTCTCTGTGCCTTCCTATCACTCGGTAATCAATTGTTCTTTCAGATAAGAATGAAGCGAGTAGTTGTATTTTTGCTGCTGGATCTCAAGACCAACTAGTGCTTCAGGATTTTCAAGATCCCTTCAGCATTCTTTTGCAAGCATTAGAAAAGATAAATGTTTCCTGGTTCATTATCATAAGCCTTGGTTTTAGTGGTTATTGTGAGTTGCCTACATGTACATCGTTCTTGCTGCTCGAGAAAAGTGAGAGTAGAATTTTGGTATGTAATCATCTGCTGGATTGGTTACATTGGAAGGCTCACTACACATGATTGTACATATTTCATCAGCAGGCAGTTGGTTTTCATCATGATTTGAAGCCCTCAAATCTCGATGGATTGCTGCCATTAAAAAGCTTTGTAAGTACAAATGTCAGTTAAGTAGGTCTTGAGTCATTTTTTTCAGTTTCAATATAGTTTCAGAGCAAGTGTGTGCTATCATAATTCTTTCAGTTTGGGGCCCGAGGTGAAGGCTATAACTTTGAAGATTGATTTTAGCTTTGGTTTGAGTTTGTCGAGTCAGGTCTTTCAGTCATTTTGGTTTCAAAATTGAGTCATTTTGAGTCAACTTTTCAGTCAATAAAATTGAGTCAAGAGTCTTGTGTTGATTTGTCCAAGTTATGGACTCCATAGCCCAATGGACGAAGGCACTGCCTCCTCTCCCAGAAATCTGTAGTTCTTGGCACCTCCAAGGAGTTCCCATCCCCATTGGAGCCAATGTTAGAGTCGGTATCTTCATCCCTCCGTCATAGATCAAATTTCTCTTGTTGCATTTCATTTTAGGTGTCTCATTCGGTTCAGTCAGCTGCATTCCATTAGGAGCATGGATCATCTGACGGAAGGGTCTTGTCACTCATGTTCCTCATGCCTTGTACCTGCTGGCCTAGTTCTGCCTATCAAAATCATTTACAGTCATTTACAGTCATGTTTGGTCTCTTGGTTAGCAAAAAGTCATTTTAGGGTTTTTAGTCTCATTAGGTCTAGGGTTTTGTTAATTTGACCTTCAAAATGTCTAATAATGTCAGCAGGCACATGAGGAAGTTTCAAATAAGGTTTCAGTGAAAAAAATTTCATCATCATAATGCTTGATAATGATTTTTCTTCAAAACTCTGTTTTGAAGAAAAATCGTCTATTTCATCTTTGTAATAAATGCGATGTAATTTTCAAAGTTTTTCAGTTGTAAAGTACTTCAGGCATAGCCCTGGTCACCTTTGCCAAAATCCCATGCCAGCTCTATTTGCAAAGACAGACAAGAGATTCATCATTCAGCTCAAAAATAAAAAAGCAAGCTAAACAGAGTTTATGTGAAAAGTGTCAAAGTTCAAACATTACAAAAGTGGGTTTCAAGAAGCAAAAACTAAAATCTTGGCCATAAAAGATATTTTCATTGTTTCAAACAATTCATTTGCAAGCCAAGACAAGAGTGAAGCCAAGAAAATCGTGGAGGAAGCAAAGCCAGCGTTGGAGGTCGAAACTGTGGTGAAGTTTACTGTCGCAGCGCACTGGGCAGTGGTCGCGGCGCACTGGCTGAGCGCGGCTCATAGGGCCGCTCAACTCTGTGTATTTTTGAACCTGCGCAGCACATACAAGGTCGCGACGCACTGGGCCACTGTCGCAGCGCACAGGGCCGAAACACAAAAATTCTTGCCATCTCTCTCAATCATCAAAACGGATTGGTCTCCTTTGCTCCAAGTAAGTTTATGTGACTTTTTAATTGTCATTAACCCATGTTTGGTGTTGTTTGAGTTTGAATATGAGAGTTTGAATGCAAAAACTATAAACCCTATTCTCTTGTTAAGAATTTTTCCCTTAGGGTTTTAAAGTTGGTGATTTAAAAGTAATTTTGTACCACATACTCTATCCCCCTCACTGTTATCTCATCATTTCAGTCTATTTCCCGTCTCCCTACCTCTCTAAAAATCACTTACTCATAAAGCCCCATTTCCCTATCCCTAAGTCATTTCATTTCCTATCACCCTCCCTTTCCCATCTCACTTATAAAAATTCCCAAACCCCAAGTTTCCCAAATAGTCAAGTGGCTGTCCATTGTCCCTACACTTGAGTTATCACTTGATTGAGGTCCATTGTTCCTACTGCCCTATTTCTCCACAGCCCCTCTCTGACAACCGTATATTTCGAAATTGAAATAAAACACCAAATTCTCATTTTCATCTCATACAAGCAAGCATACACCTTGCATGGACATCATGGAGACAGACACTGATACATCATATGACAGAGATAGTGATTCTACCACTGAGCTACATGCACCGAGAAGGCCTCGTAAAGGTGGCAAACATGTGAGAGAAGAGCCCACCTCATTGACTCAATTGCAGGCTTGCCCACTTGCCATGGCATGTTTTTGAGAGCAGTCATGCTATCAGTATTGTGAGATGATTGCTAGGATTCATCATCATCAAGAGTTAGCTCGTTTGTTTGTATTGCATTTGCATGATGGTCAGGTAACTCTTGCTGGTGTAAATTTCACTTTGACACCGGAAACCATCTCTCAAGCAACTGGAATACCGAATGTGGGTGAACAGTGGAAAAAAATATAGCAGGTGGACAGAGTGCATTATGAACCATACATCAGGCCTAGCTTTGTGAGACAGCTCAGCAGAGTGTTCCCATTTCGGTTTCTAAAGGAATCCTATGCGCCTTTGATGAAACTTATTATCAGATATTTCAGTTGTGAGGGCCGGTTTTCACGCCTCTATGCCTACCACATCAGGTTATTGATGCATTTCGCCAGAGTGAGGATGATGAACATTACTTATTTCAAGTGCCGTAACATCGAGAGAATGACCACTCTTGTGCAGAAGAAAACTCCCGAGCAGCAGTGCAACAGTATTTATCACTATGCACTCATCAAGATCGTGGTTGTACATCAGCTTGGATTGCAGGGTATTTCATGGGAGGATTTCAATTCCCATGAATTATTCATAGCCCCTCAAGTTCCTCCATAGGTTTTTCATGAGCCAGGTGAACCTTCTCATCAACCTGAAGGTCACGAGACAGAGCCTATCAGTGTGCTAATGTTTGTTACTCATCAGAGAGGCACAAGAGTATTATTTGCAGCAGCCCAACGAGTACTATCTCCACCTGGGGTGGAAGGGCTCTCGTTGCCGTCATCAGCACCACAGGTACATGACAGAGGTAAGAGGCCTATGCAGGATGAGGGCCCTTTAGGAGGCCAGGATACTGATTTTATACTTATTGATGAGGATTTGAGCTCTCCAAGCTCAAAGTTGAGGGAGACTATTCAGGAGCAGAAGGCGGAGATTGACACATTGACTGTCAAATTGTAGAGAGACCAATGGATTATAAACTACCCGGAGTAGTGAAACAAACAGTTGGAGGATCAGCAAACAATCATGGAGTTTCAAAACATCCGTGAGAACCGGCAAGCTGCCCAAAGAAGCCAAACTGAGATGACACCCATTGAGCGGGAGATTGAGGCTGATAGAGAGACTTGGCTTGAGAGGGTCAATATTCATCTTGATAAGCCGTTGGAGAAGGAAAACAAGGAAAAGAACATGCTCAGGCACATGAAGAACCATTATTGGGCGCGAAATCATGTTTGCAAAGCGAGGATCAAGATCCTGAAAGCAAGACTAAAAAGGGCACTAAAGCGTCGTAAAAGGCATGATAGACTCCAAATTTTGGCCGAAGCTTCTTTGGACTAGCATATCACTTAATGGTGGACATTCAGCCCAAATTTCAAGAAATTTGGGAGACTTTTTGTCAATTTTGAAATTTTTGGCCTTAAAACAGATTTTCCTGCTCGACACGTAGCGCCACTTGGCGCGCGCTTATAATTGGCAGCTCCTTTTGAGGAAAAATTTGTATTTCTAGATTTTTCATCAAAATTTATGCATGCCTACAGATTACCTAAGGATTTTGACAAGTTTTGGGTTGTTTGAAGGGTCAAAAACACCTCAAAATGGCCTTTCTGCCACTTTTTTGACACACAGGAAGAAGTGTTGGGAGATTTGATTTTGGAGGGGAAAATGGAAACCAAATTCAGAAATCCAACTTGGGTTGGAAATTAGACAGGCATAGCTTTCCAACGAGCTATCCTACACTCAATTTGGACTTCGGGAAGGGCCTCAAAATCAGCCTCAAAGTGGTGCTATGCATAGAGATTTCAGGCGCTGCGCATTGGGAAATTTGGTCTATTTTTCAGTCAGCAGCTCAGATTTTCGCCTAGTTTTGGCTAGTTTGACTTTTTCATGTAACTCTTGATGTAACTTGATGTAATTTCATGACTTTGATGTAATTTTGGAACATTTTTACTCATCCTAATAGATTAATTCACCAAAAAGTGAAATGTAAGTGAATGAATCAGTTTCCTATCTTATAGAGGCAAGTTGTTTCATTGCCTATTTTCCAGTTCTTAGTTTAGATATGGTTGAAACAGCTCCTAGAATGGTGAGCTTGACCCCTGGAAGGCATGGGGATGAGTTAGGCTTGTCTATATCATGTAATTCATCAGTCATTTTCAGGGTTGGACACTTGGGATTGCTTGGCACTTCATTGTACATTTCATCTCTGCAATTTTGGCAAAGGAATAGACCAGGGTTTGCAGCACTCTTTGGGATCCATGTGGCTCTATGTTTTTATGGTGTGTTTCTCTATGTGATTTTAAGTTCACTTATGTTTTATGTGTATCGTTTCCCTTCTCTTTTCTTCTTAAATTAAACAAATGAGTGATAAAGGTGGAATTCATTAGATTGCTTTGCTCTGCCTTGAGTTTTGTTTAATTTTCCATGTTTTCATCTATTTGAAGAGGATTATTGAAACCCTCTTGCCCTATTCATCTCCTCACTGGTCTGAAATATCCATTCATTCAATCCAAATCATCAAAAAAATTGCCTTCCTTGCCCCATTCAGATCTCTGCAAAAACTAGGCCTCATTCCCCCAGACCCAAAATCTGCCTTTCCCTTTGATCCAACAAAAACCCCCAAAATCAAATCAAATCCTTTTACTTATATACCTAGCCTAAAATTAGCTTTTATTTCAAGTCATCTCAAGCCTTATTGATTATCTTTTTTGAGATTGACCCGAAGAGAGCCCTCTCCTGATCTGGTAGGTCTAGCTACCAGACTGAGTGTGGTTTGATGTTACCTTGAACTATGCCGTCCTTCAACCTGAGGTAGATTTAGGTAATAATAGGTCCCTTGTGGGTGCAACGCCAAACTGGTTCTGGGCGGGTCAGGTCTTTGTCGGGAAAACTGGGTTTGCGCGTAGCACCCTGCTGTAAGCGTAGTGACTCCTCCTGTGAGTGCAGCGTAGTGTATTTTTACACTGTGGAAACTTGCCTATGCGCAACTCCAGGGTCTATACGCGAAAGTCTAGGTTCTGTGCGTAGCGTTAGTGAACTTGCCTAGAATTTCTCAAAAACTCAGGATTTTCTCCTGGCAGCTCTTTTCTCTCCTTGCCTTTGACAAATCGGCTAAAAATGATAACTGAGATGCTTTTATACCCTTGAGAAATAAATTAAAATAGTAAAACCCACTTTTTCTAAGGTTTTATCACCTTATTATTTGACTGATATCCTTTTTGACCTTTTTGCAGGTAATTTGAAAAATTTTCAAGGTAATTCTTCTTCCTTTGGTGATGGCTTGCTGGAGAGATGAAGAGGTCCTTTTCAACCTTTTAGGGTCTTGGCACTGTCAAACCTCTTTATACACTGAGAAAATTCTTACTAATTTTGACAGGGATGTATCCATTTTGACAAGGATTTGAGATCATGCCTGCTATGTCTCTTCTTGGCCACTTCTGATTTGTTGCAGGTGCAATGTCATAATGAGTTAGTCATGTCTGATGCTTTTGGTTATGGAAACTTTCATAATAGTGTCATCATGAAAATTTTGGCATTCTGTATGAAAAATCGACCCTATGCTTAGATTCCTTTGACCATTTGAGGGGAATTGACTGTTCATGAAAACTAGATCTCGCTCACACTGATATTCTTTGCATTTTTCCTTTGAGGTAGTGGAACACTTACCTTGAAAATCCTTAGAATGACACACACAACAGTCCCTTAAGATCTTCTTTTGCTGGCATGATGTCTTTTAGTGAGGAGCTGGCCTCTTCCCTTACTTATTTCTTTGTCCAATAGCTATCTCAATCATTCCTGCAGAAATGTCTAAGAAGCATAGTTATCCTCTTGCTGAATGTTGTCTTGGGCAAAGTAATCCTTCTTGAAGGCCTTTCTGATCTAATTTGGACAAAAAATTTCTTTACCTTCTTTCACATTTGGTTTCATCTTCTTGACACAAGAAAAATAGTGTTTTAGAAGATCAAAGGCAATCCTTCAAAACACGAAAGTCATAATGACCTAGTGGGAGACTCTTTAGGCTTGTCCTTTGACTGAAAGCTTAGCTTAGGGTCCTCAAGTATGAAAACAGAGTTTTTTATAATTTGATGTGTTGAAGATCAAAATCCAGTGTAATTGATTTATCTAAAGAGCCTTCAGAGATAGTTTTGAGACCATCAATGCTTGGGGCATTAGATGAACATGGGAAAGGGTAGTTTGTTTGGCAATATTAGGTGGTAGGTTGAGGGGTGAGGCAAAGTCAAAACTGAGTATTGAGGTTATGGGTGTGAAAATGGGATAGAGATGAGAGGCATGAGTTCATGAGGGATCTTCCATGAGTGATAGGATGACTATGAAATGATAGAGTAGTGAGATAGTGAAAATTTATCTTAAGGATAATGAAGGAAGTGAGATTTCTAAAACTCACAATATTCATGAATTTTGTTTCTAGAAATGTAAGATAACCATTTAGTCATCTACAAAATAGAAAAAATTACTGATGACTAACAATGGCTCCACTTGGGGAGGGCAAATCTTTTTCAGGAGGTGTCCAGAACTTCAGATCTCTAGGTTTATGAAGACCAGTGCCTCATCCATTGGGAATATTTTTCTTCCCTCATTTACTGATGTCTCTTTTGAAGTATGATCTCAAGAATCTGAAAAAACATGACTACTTCAAAATCATCTCTACCTACCTAGCCTACTTTGCCTAGCATTTTTTCTTCCACACTTGGACTAGAAACCCTTGACATTTTCTTCTTTTGAAAGCTAAAAAAACTACCTACTTCTATCCTTATTACTTCCAAGAGTTCAGATTATGCTAGTGAACTCTTTTTATTCTCTACCTAGACTAACTGACTATCAATATTAATTTGTATGACAGATGATGTAGGAATTCTGCTATAAAATAGATCCTAGCATATAAAAACACACTCCTTCACTCAGCATGAAAACTCTCAATAATTCTTCATTAAAACCATAAAAATATTCAGCTAAAAAATACATATGAAGGAGAGCCATTCAAATGAAATATTGTTATAAAAGCATAAAAAACTCTTTGGCCAAATATTACATTGGGCGGCCTCTTGGCTCTCGGCCCTTCAAACCATCTCTCACTCTCACTATACTCCTTACTACTCTCAGCTGTCTTTCATCCTCACAAAACCCTCCTATATATACATAAATAATGAATTTATTTCACTCCATAAATTCCTCCACACAAATCTTAACTTAAATCTAATTTAGATTTATTCTAGTTTTGGACTCAACAAAGTCCCGTAGATGGAATTCATACTCCCTAGATTATCTACCTAATTCCATTCCACTCATATCCTTTAATTATTATAGAATATTTACAAAAATCCTCACATTTATAATTTCTCTCCTAATTTATTAAAAATAAGAAATTTAATTAATAAAATAATTAAAATGTCTCACCCCCCTTATTACATAATTAAATAATGAAAATTTGGATTGGATTCTCTTGCATCAGACTCCCCATGTAGAGAAGTTTCCATAGACTCCTGTCTATGAGGTCTGTCGCTTTTTGTAACAATGTGACAGCCACAAGTCCTAATGACTTTCTCCCTCCAGGATTCGATACTTTGTTCTGTCGCTGTTCCTTTGAAGTATCAACTCGATTTGATAACTCGTCGTCCACTCTGTTGATCAGATTCCATCGGCTTCTCCAACACTTTCTTTCGTCAATTATTTGGAGTAATACTTCTTTGTTGAACTCTTTCGTCTCCAACTGAGCTAAATACTCAAATTCCTACAATAGAAAATAATCAAGAACTCCTTCTTGATTACAACTATAGTCTTGGATTGCTTTTGTAGCAACAACCCTCTAGTCCGGTATTGTACCTACATTCACCAACAAACTGTTAGTTTTAAAAAGATAAGACCTGTTGTTCTCTTTTGATGCTTTAGGCATCAATCTCTCATCATCGAATTTCTGGACTTCAATAGATTCTGTTTTGAAGTACTAGTTTCTTCCATCTTCATCCTGCTGGATCAATATTTTTGTCTTTTTTATGTGTCTATGGAACCCAACTCCCTTGCTACTCCTGATCTTTCATCTCAACTCCAAATAATTTCCGCTCACATTAGGGGAATTTTAAGGTCTAAAATGGGCCTCCTAAGAAAAATGTACAACCAAAATAAACTTTATAAGAACCAATAGGATTCAAGATGATGATGTTATCCATGGGGGATGATTCACCATTTTTTAATTAAAAAGGTAAAAAGATTGAAAAATAATAAAATAATAAAACTACATTTTCAACTCGTACTTTCAACTTATCTCTCAAAGTTTTTACTCAAATTTTGAACAAGAGTACTCATTGGATGCAAAGTTTAATTCCTCATCCAAGGAGTACCCACGTTGCATACTTTCGATGGACCTTGCTAAGACAAAAAAAAGAAATACATGAAAACACGTAATTGCAATTGCGTTTTTCATGTATTTCTCATTTTTCGCTTAGCAGGGTCCATTGAAAGTATGCAACATGGGTACTCCTTGGATGAGGAATTAAATTTTGCATCCAACGAGTACTCCCGCTCAAAATTTGAGTAAAAAATTTGGGAGATAAGTTGAAAATACGAGTTGGAAACATAGTTTTTTCTTTTTTCCCTCTAAAATGTGATGACGTCATCAAATCTTATTTTATTATTTCCACTATTAATTTATAATTTCCTTAGGAGGCCCATTTTAGACCTCAAAATTCCCCTAATGACTTCTCTAACTTCGACATCATATCTATTACTGTCATTTTCTGTACATTCACTTACATCATTATTTGAAAATTTATAACATTCATTCAACTCCATAAATGTTAAAAATATTTCATCTCTATCATGCATAATATCTGCAATTTCATCTGGATCAAGTTTTGCAATTTTTTCTTCTCCATCAGGTTCCTTCAACCATCGTTCTAGAAACTTGATTTCCATATGAAATATTTTCAGCACTTCGTCACTACCTTCACTCTTCCTCTGGCAATCTTCCTGAGTTGTCCAGGTTTCAACATCATTACATTGTAAACTTTTCTCAGCAATTTCATTAAATAAATACATTTGTTTGGCTCCTTGGAATTTTTCTTAGGCATTTTCACTTCGTTCTTGTTCCATAACAACTTTGACTTGCTGTCTTACTCTAAATAAGAATTCATTTATGATTTCTTCCTGTTGTAACGAATCAACACTTTCCTTCTATGAAAGGAATTCTCTACCAGACTTTACCTCAAGAGTTTCATTCTCCTTTGTGACAGTTCCATCAGACTGCTCACCATCTTTCACACATCTTGCAAACATACATAAACTGTGAGAAAGAATGTAAGGCTTCATGGCCTCATCTAATTCTCTTGCCAACACATCTTCAGATGCTTTTGAACTATTCCAATAGTTCATGAGATCTTCCTCACTGACATCTTCACCCAGAATTTCACCTTGTTCTGGGCCACAAATGGAAACATCCATTTTTAACTCAGCCTCTCTGAGTTCTTCACACTTCAACATCTGTTCGAGCTTCTTCATCTCTTCTATCAGCTGTATGTTTACCTGCTTTTCTCTCTTTGCATGTAGCCTCTGGCACTTTACCTTCTTTCTCATGGTCCAACCATGTGTCTGGTTTTTCAAATTTTCCCACAACAACTCCATTAAAAATTCAAGGTGAATTTTTATCTCAGCCTTCTCCAACTCGTAACCTTCATCCGTCAACTATTCACATATGCCACTTACCTTGGAAGTTTCCTTCTTCTTTCTTCCGTTGTGGTCTTTATCAGATCTTCGGAAATGACTATCAATAGTCATCTTCCCCTTCTTTGTGAACTGCATATGTTCACGTGTGGACTTCATTTAATCGACTTCTCAGCAATCCTTCACACTTGCCATTCATCAAAATGCAAGTTCTCCTCCTGTGCTTGGCTTCTCTTGGTTCTCTGTCTTGGAAGAAATCTTTGGCAACCCTCTTGTTGCAATTTGCTGCAAACAACACTTTAGTAATGCATGTGCTACAATAACCAATTCTTTGGGTGTCGGGCTCCGCCGATCATGCACCCAATTACATTCAGACTTTGGACCTATCTTACTACTCTTTGACTTCAGAATTACGCCAATTGTTCATCTTGGATTAAAATACTCAATCTCAACTCAAACTATCCAAACTTTTGTTTGACTCTAACATCTATTTTCACTTCAAGCTTTGTCCCAATAACAATGATAGTGTATATTTTGACTTAATTGAAGTTATACAATTCTTCAATAAACATACACCCCTAATACATTTTAGGATGTAAAATTTTCACTTTCTTTCATACTTCATTCTAATGAAAAATCATCAGTTTTCCTTATCATTTCATATGATACTGAAGTCTTTAGTCGAAATGAAATTCAAGTTTTTCAAGATTTATTTTAAGGTGAAAATAAATAAACCATTCAATCTTCGAAAAAATATCTTCCTAAATTATCATATATCATGCCCTGTTAAGTTTATTAATAAACCTTTCTCTTTGCAGTATCAATTCTCTGTTTTTCACTCTTCTGTGCCATATTTGTCACTATCAATACTTGCATGCTCACAAGTTCGTCATCTTAATGAAAACATTTCCCTGCACTTATATACACCATGCAACATCAATGCACATCTCTTCACCTGTGTATAGAGAACAAGCAACCTCTTCGAGAAATTATGTACAACTCATACATTGTGTTCATCCTGAATATCACCTCCTTAAATACTGCCACGTAATAGTAAAACAAATCTTTTACAACATCAAACAATTATGTTTTCAATCACCAATCGAAAGAATTCTTCTTTTCCCAACTACAAGCTTTGGTCCAAAATGACTTAACTAAAACTGTGAAGAATCCACATTATGCATAATAAATCATCACACTATGCATAATAAACCTCCTCATATAGACATGCATGTTTTCCTTCATATCACCCAGGATTAGTACATTTTCCCCTTCATTTTCCATTCATTTATACTTCCACATTCGCAACATTTCCACTCTTTCATAAAATTTACAAAATATTATCTTCTCAAATATGGCAAGGAAATTTAATCATCCATATTTTAAAATACCCCTACTCAATGAATATTGATTCATTCAATGAGCACTTACCTTGAATCTTCCTTTGAGCTGGTTCTTTGGCTCCCTTAGCTTCTTTAAGCAATATCCTTTTCAACAACAAGGATTCTCCAGCTTTAGGTGGTTCCTCTTTGGCAATTATGCCTTCCAATCAACACAACATGGCTCGATCTCTCCTTTACAAGCTTCCAACTCGGTTCTCCAAGGGAAATAAATTATGTGCTCGGCGTCCTCTTCAAATTAGTTGTTATAGGCATTAGAAAGCTTAAATTTTTCATACCAATTGATGGATCCTTAGGATGATGAGCATGGATACATCAGTTCTGGACATTATCTACGATGACACTACATGCAATTCGACCTCTTCGTGGAGGAAATTGGACCAATAACACAGTTTCCTTGGTGAATCAATTTAAGATCCCAACCCCACTATCGAGCTCAATAAATTTGGTCTGTCGACTTGTTCTCTGTGATTTCCTTGACGCGGCTTCACAATTTGGGTCACCCTTATGAATTTTGTTGTTGTCTGATTGATTATAAAAACCAAGCGTTCTGCCTATGCATTCCCAATCTATAGATGCCCTTCATATCAGTTGGAAACAATGACATAGGTAAATTATTCACTTATCCCTGCGCACAGCTTCGCACCACAGGAGTACGCGCGCTGACTATCATCCCACAACAACTTGTGTGCCTATTTCTAATTAACAATGGCTTGTGGGATTTCTGCCCATGTATCTAAGAACAAGGCAGCCACCGGTCCAACTCTGCTAAGGAACTTCGATCTGACTTATATTTGCCAAATGAAATTCTGGGTTATGAATTCCACCCAACATACAACACTATGCATCTTTTGACATATTTTTGGAATACAATTTTGAATAGTTCGGTCCTCGATGTTCCACCAACAACCATAGAATACTGCAAGTTGTCCCTCATGCGGCAAAGCTCTACGACATTTGATTGGCGTAGGAACTTGGCATCTCTTGAAATGCGTCGAGCCACCTTCAATACACAGCAACATCCCTCGAAACACCATGCTTCAAGCCATCACTGGTATCATCCTTCAGCTACGATGCTTAGTTATGGTGCTTCAAGCCACTTTTTGCTTCTTACTACGTACGCACAACTCCACAAACCGATGTTGCTTCACCTTCGATGCTATAGCTCTGCCTGCTCGCTAATAGATTTGATACACCATCCCATGCAATGTCCAGCTTCAGGAAGCACTACTACAACATTGCCAATCGATCACCTATGTTCATGTTTTTCTCACAGTGCATGCATACATTGCAGACTTAAACGAAAAGTATAATATATCAATCAATTCTCTTCCTACTCTGATACCAAATGATGCAAGAATTATGCTATAAAACAGATCTTAGTGTATAAAAACACACTCCTTCACTCAACATGAAAACTCTCAATAATTCTTCATTAAAACCATAAAAAGATTCAACTAAAAAAATACATATGAAGGAAGGAGAGCCATTCAAATGAAATACTGATATAAAAACATAAAAAACTCTTTGGCCAAATATTACATTGGGCGGACTCTTGGCTCTCAACCCTTCAAACCATCTCTCACTCTCACTATACTCCTTACTACTCTCAGCTATCTTTCATCCTCACAAAGCCCTGCTATATATACATAAATAATGAATTTATTTCACTCCATAAATTCCTCCACACAAATCTCATCTTAAATCTAATTTAGATTTATTCTAGTTTTGGACACAACAAAGTCCCATATATGGAATTCCTACTTCCTAGATTATCTACCTAATTCCATTCCACTCATATCCTTTAATTATTAAAGAATATTTACAAGAATCCTTACATTTATAATTTCTATCCTAATTTATTAAAAATAAGCAATTTAATTAATAAAATAATTAAAATGTCTCACCCCCCTTATTACATAATTAAATAATGAAAATTTGGCTTGGATGCTCCTGCATCAACAGACTTCATTCTCTAAGCTATTGACATGAAATTGAAAACATGGTTTGAACCAAAATTAGGCAATCTCATTCACCATGAGATGTGGCATTAGGACAAGCTGCACACAAACACTATTTTTGTACAAACAAAACTAGAAATCATGAGGGCTATGATTTATCATTTGTTAAGACTTCCCATCTTTCTCTTTGGTTCAGATTTGAGCATGGAGAACCAAAATATTTTCTTCCTAATCTATTCCTATTGACAAGTCAAGTTTAGATGTTTTGACAAGTTCTCTTTCACTAAATTATCAACAATAAATTGAAAACATGTTCAGCCATGATTAGGCTAGATGACTGAACAAGACTCTTTTGAACAAGTAGTGGAATTTAGGCTTGCACACTTTCAGCATTACTATTGTTTGGGTATGGGGCTGCACCTCTTTTTCAAATCTTCCCTCTTTTTCTTCTTTTCTAAGTTTTTGTTTTTTCAGTTTGGATCAGTATTCCAAAATTAAAAATTAGAAAGATGCTCATAGTGCTGAGCTTATTTGCATGCCTATCTATCATAATCTAACCTATACATGATATATATTCAGCTGGCGAACCCTCTTTTCTAATACAACCAATAAAGCAGATGATTCCATGAGGGATCTTGGTTCAACTCTTTGATGGTTTTGAAAAAATCAAAAGGCCACTCCCACCTTACTGGTGTTTGAATAGTAGAGTCTAAAATTTTCTTGAAATTATGCATGAAACTGCTCTTGACATGTTTTAATCCCTCTTCAAATGCCTCTAACAAATCAGCAAAGGGATCTTGAAATAATACCTAAATGTGAAGATTTGGAAAATAAGCTTGATCCAGGACTGCTTCTTCCTCCACTTGGCTAAGCTTGAGATTCATTTGGGAAAGAAACTCCACCTCTTCCTCATGATCATCAGAACTGGTAGCCTCATCATAAATTGCAATATTGTCTTCTAACAAACCTGATGTGCTTTGATAGAGCGGGCTGAATTCTGTGTGAAGGCCATCATATTGATGAGCAGGAGCACTCTTGGACAATAAATCTTCTCAAGAAGGTAGTGCAACAACTCTGATGTGATTATAAATTTCTATTCCTTCATCTAGAATTTGTAATTCAATGGAACTTTGTGGCTGCAAATATGGGGTTAAGAAGGATTCCACGTCCCAACTTATTTTCTCAACCATTTTAGGAAAAGGATTCTCATTGACAACTTGCTCAAGAATTTCATCATCCTCCTGAACCTTAACATCAAAACTGAAAGACTGTTGATTTCCAATTACATGAAAGTTATTTCTGATGGACTGAAGTGAAGTATAGAAAAGAGTCAGAGACTTCTCATTTACTTCTAAGCTTTCAAGGCTTTCCTCATTAGAGTCATAGGTGACTTGTATTGGTTGATTAATTTTTTTTAAGATGATGATAGTGAATTTCGTCCCACAAATCAACTGTTGATGGCTCTGCAAGGTTAGCTTATGTTTGGAGCACATGACTGTCATCACACTGATCAAACTTTGGAAAATCATCAAAATAAGTAGTGTTACGAATCAAGAAAATTGGATTATCAGATTGTTTTTCTTTGAATTGATCGATAAGTTCCCTTTCTGATTTATGGTAGATGGGATTAGCAAGAGAAGGAATATAAATTTTTTGTTCACATGAAGGTTTAGAGGTTGGCTTCATGTTTAGCATCTATTTTATTTCCTCTTCATTTAAAAGAGGAGGAATTTTTTTCTTTCTTAGGATAGAACTACAAAAATTCTCTTTCTCTTGTGAAGGCTGATTTTGGGGTTGAATGTTTTCTTGAGCCTCACCTAGAAGAGATGGTGAATCATCACTTGTGCCTTCAGAGAGATCCTGTGAGTTTTCTTCTATTTCTTGATTGGTTTCTTCCTCAACTAACTCCTTTGGGCTGTCATGATAACTATTTTGAGAATGAAATTGATGAATGGCTTCTAATAGATCCTTAGGATGCCAATTTCCTAAATCTTCATCAATGTTTACAAGGTATTGTATGAGATCTTCAGATTGATCATAACAATTTTCAGCTAATGATAAATATGAAAAATTTTCTTTATAATGCTCATAAAATACCTTGTGGAAGTATTTTAAAGAAAACAAACTACCAGGCTTCATCCATTCATACCATTCTCTTGCCTTACCCTCTAATGTTGCCATAAACATTTTCATGAGGCATTCTTCGTGCCATTCAACCTTTAAACTCCATACATGTATATGAAATTTGATGAGATGTAATAAGGGGTCATCAAATTTTTCATCTTGAAATATAGGCAGGTTTTTAAACCAATTTATCTAAGGCATTTTATGTGGAAATCCAGGGATGTGACCTCTGTTCATCGGAGGATATCTCCTTTGTATCCTTGGATCCATGTTTGTAAATAAAAAAGGGTCACTATATCTTTTCAACTAGTCTAGATTTTTCTACCAGTGGAGTCTTAAGGTCTATTGAGGGTTGTGGAGTCTCCAGGTGGAAGATTTCAACTTTGTTGTCCACCATCAGCATGATTGGGATTGCTTAATGCATTCCCAGGGAATTTTATGAGAAATAGTGGGATCAAAAAGGCTAATAAAGACCAGTGGAGTCGCCAGGTGGATGATGTTCACTGTTTGTAAGGATGTTCTTGTTGTCCACTATTAGCAACTAAATACCAATATGAGGATGTTTGTGGGTTTTATGAGGTCCTAAGTTATACTTAGATTTTCACTGACTCAGAAGGTCCCACCGTGATCACCATTATGTTAGGTTCCCATGATTTGTTAGATTTGTGAGATCAAATGCACATGGTAACAACAGACCAGTCTTTGGAGTCTAGGGACCTAGCCTTCCTGGACTCAGAGAGGGCTCTCTCTATTGTATGCAAAATATGTGAACTTTTTTTCTTTTTAGGATTTGATTTTGGGCTGGTTGTTAAGTGTAGGGTTTGTGGTTTGTTTGGTTGGGTAAGATGGTAAATTAGAATAGGTGGAGTGAGAGGTCTTCAAATCATTGGGCTATGCAGTCTATGAAAGTCATGGATATCTCAACAATGAAACAAGACGCATAACAGGGAAAATCTAGCATGGTCAAATGGATCTTTAAGGTACGTGTGAAGTGAAATGAATAATAATTTTGTGAGCATAATAGGTGTGTAAGGGCAATGAAGAATCCTTAAACAAATAATTTTTAGCAAGAATGGACTTAAATACATAAGCATGAAGAAGTAATCAATAGACAGGGGAAACCAATAACTCTTTGATTCGACTTAGGCAAATAAGCATTCAAGATAAGCATTCCAATGAAATATAGAAGGTGAGAAACTCATTTAACTTCTAGTGATTTCACCTTCAAGGTTTAGAAAGCATACAAGATAACATATAACTTTAATCAAAGAAGAGGGAACTCCTAAGCATCTATGATCAAGCTACAAATAACTTTAATGCAACTTCTCAAGCATGGACAAAGGGCATGGTTAGAACATGGCCTCTTTGGCTAAAACCTAACAAGTAATACTTCAAAGAGAGATTCCAAAATAGAGTTTAAATAGCATAAAATAAGCAAGGCTAACCATAAAATGTATTTGAAAACTACGATATTGAAACATTCATGGAATAAACAAGCATAGGAAGGTCTAAGAAGAAACTAAGAATTTCTTAAATAAACCTAGCAGAGGAAAACATAAAGACAATAGACAACAGGAAGGACTGAGGTGCCTCCAACAACATTTATTAGCCTATACTCTTCTATTCTACTGCAACATAGAAGGATGGAAACATAATGAAAACATGAGAAAACAATAACATGAAAGATAATCACTTCACCATTAACCAAGCTCAGGGATCTTGCAAGCTATCCTCCTTCACCATCAATCCAAGCAAGCCATTCGGAAACTCCACAAGACCAATTTCTTCTTCAAACTCAGCAAAACCATATCTTACTCTCAAAAATCATAAAACTACAACATTTACAATGAATCCCTCATTCTATATTTATCTTAGCAAAGGAGGGAAAAAGCCCTAGATAGGGTTGGAAAATGTCAAAATCACTCATAAATGTGATAAATGCCCAAGAGACCACGCAAGGCCCAAGGCACAAAATATCTCATGAAATAAATGCAAAAATAACTTCTAGTACCTAATTCTAGAGTGATTTGCCTTAAAAAACATTAAAATATGATTTTTCAATAAATGAGTGTGTTTTGTTGACTTTTGGCACAAAACACAAAGTGCTATCCATAAGCGCAGTGCCACCTTAGGTAGAAAATAGGTCCTGTTGCAGCAAAGTTTTGGGGGTCCTTCCGATGTCGGATTTTGCTCTGTGATAGCTTGTTGAAAAGCTTGCCGAGTCCTCTTTCCAGATATACCTTTTTTTTTCTGATTTAGCACATGTAACCATTTCAAAAAGTCAAATCCCCAATACTTCTCTGAGCACAACACCAGGCCTGAAAAGGAGGCAGAATGGTGAAAAATGAGGAGTTTTTTGACCTTTTGAGGGGTAAAAAATGCTCCAATTGCTCCGAAATTTGGTGAGAATAGTGTGATAGTCATGAGGAATCCAAAAATTTAGAGTTTTCCCTCTGAGGATGCATGAGGGAAAAGTGTAGCTCCATTGGCGCTGCGCTTATAGGCCTCCAAAAAATCTCAAAAAACAAAAACTTTTCCAAATTACTTCAAAATTGGTGGATGTCTCCCTCATGGGATTTGAGAGACCTATAGAGAAGATGATGCCAAAATTCCAAGTCTAGCTTGGCCTTTTTCTTGTTTTAGTGTTTGAATTTCAATGAGGGCTTCTTTGAGTTTGGCACAAACAAGTTTGTTTTTCATTGCATAGTGCTTGGTCATGTTTTTCTGGAGATCAAGGCCCATTTTTATCTTCTTAAAATACTTGTTTTCATTCTTATAATACTGAATGATACGTTGTGCCATGCCAAAATCTCTCTCTAACTCCCTAATTTGTGCATCATTGCTTTGGAGTAGTATTCTAGTGACCATCTCCTCAACTTCATTATTACTGTCAAGGTCAATGAATTGGGGCTTTTGTTTAGTTTTCCTGCCTCTCTTACCTTCCTCACCCTTTTTCATATTTTGTTTTCCCTTTTCAAGCTTTTGAGTTGAGGTGGATGGCATGGTCCCTTGCCTTTTGGAGGTAGAAAATACTAGCGTTGGCCCTCTCTGGTATGTGCATGAAAAAGGTGTGATGGTGAGTTTGTTGGTGTCTTTTTCATGGTTGTGATCCTCATTAGGACTATTACCCTCTGCATTTTCTTCACTCTTATCTTGTTCCTCATCAGGACTATTTTCCTCTTTATCTTCTGCACTATCATCATTGTCATTATCACTGAGGGGCTGATTATTGTCAGGATTGTGAAGACAACTTTCATGACTATCATGACTATTTTCTTCTTTGTTGTCCTTTTCATCACTGAGGCTTCCTTCATTTTGGTCACTGTTGCCTTCAATTTCTGCATTTTCCTCAATATCATCCTCTTTTTTATTGTGATTTTATTCCATATCTTCATGATTTGTTTATGCTTCATCATCATTTTTTGTCTCTACCTCATCATTTTCCTCTTCATTCTCTGCCTCTGTATCCTCTGCACTAATTTCTTGTTCATATTTTCTTGACCCTTTTCATAAAATTATTTGAACTCCTTTTCAGGGTCTTGGAAGTATCTTCGAGGTGTCCCTTTGCATTTTTAGGGCAATTTGCAGGCAAAGTAGCCTTTTTTGCCATATGTGCAACACCGGGCGAGTGGGGTCTTCCTGGGCGAGTGCTACCCGCATGCAGGCCTGCCGGGCTCTATGCACAGTGCCGGGCTTGTCGGTTGTCTATGGGCGTAGCACCAGGCAGACTGGGTTGGTTGGGTCCCTTGTGAGTGTAGCACCAAACTAGTTCTGCGTGGGTCGGGTCTTTGTTGGGAAAATTGGGTCTGCTTGTAGCGCCCTGTTGCAAGTGAAACAACTCCTCCTGTGAGCACAACGCAGTATATTTTTACACTGTGGAAACTTGCCTATGTGCAGTGCCAGGGTCTGTGAGCACAGTGCCAGGTTCTGTGCGCAACGCCAATGAACTTGCCCAGAATTTCTAAAAAACTCAGGATTTTCTCTTGGTAGCTCTTTTCTCTCCTTGCTTTTGAAAAATGGGCTAAAAATGATAACTGAGATGCTTTTATACCCTTGAGAAATAAATTAAAATCAGAACACCCACTTTTGCTAAGGTTTTATCACTTTGTCATTTGATTGATATCCTTTTTTTCCTTTTTGCAGGTAATTTGAAAAAAATTCAAGGTAATTATTCCTCCTTTGGTGATGGCTTGCTGGAGAGATGAAGAGGTCATTTTCAACCTTTGAGGGTCTTGGCACTGTCAAAACTCTTTCTACACTGAGAAACTTCTTACTGATTTTGACAGTGATGTATCCATTTTGACAAAGATTATAGATCATGCCTGTTATGTCTCTCCTTGGCCACTTCTAATTTGTTGTAGGTACCATGTCATAATGAGTTAGTCTTGTCTGATGCTTTTGGTGTTGGAAAATTTCATAACAGTGACCTCATTAAAAGTTTGGCATTCTGTATGAAAACTCAACCCTATGCTTAGATTCCTTTGACCATTTGAGGGGAATTGACTATTCTTGAAAACTTGATTTCCCTCACATTGATATTCTTTGCATTTTTCCTTTGAGGCAGTGGAGCACTTACCTTGAAAATCCATAGAATGACACACACAATAGTCCCTTGAAATATTCTTCTACTAGCATGATGCCTTTTAGTGAGGAGCTGGCCTCTTACCTTACCTATTTCTTTGTATGATAGTTATTTCAATCATTCCTGCAGAAATGTTTAAGAAGCACATTATCCTCTTGCTAAATGCTGTCTTGGGCAAAGTAATCCTTCTTGAAGGCATTTCTAATCTAATTTGGAAAAACAGTTTCTTGACCTTCTTTCACATTTTGTTTCATCTTCTTGACATAAGAAAAATAGTGTTTTAGAACATCAAAGGCAATCCTTCAAAACATGAAAGCCCTAATGACCTAGTGGGAGAATATTTTGACTTGTCCTTTGAATAAAAGCTTGGCTTAGTGTCCTCAAGTATGAAAATAGAGTTTTTGATAATTTGATGTGTTGAAGATCAAAATCCAATGTACTTGATTTATCTAAAGAGCCTACAGATATAGTTTTGAGACCATCAATGCTTGGGGCATTGGATGAACATGGGAAAAGGTAGTTTGTTTGACAATCTTAGGTGGTAGGTGGAGGGGTGAGGCAAAGTCAAAATAGAGTATTGAGGTTATGGGTGTGAAAATGGGACAGAGATGAGAGGCATGAGTTCATGAGGGATCTTCCGTGAGTGATAGGATGACTATGACATGATAGAGTAGTGAGATAGTGAAAATTTATCTTAAGGATAATGAAGGCAGTGAGATTTATAAAACTCACAATATTCATGAATTTTGCTTTTAGAAATATAGGATAAACATTTAGTCATCTACAAAATAGAAAAAATTACTCATGAATAACAAGATAAACCTGGAAAAGATAATGTAGTTGAAGATTTTCTTTCTATATTAACTATAAGTGATGACTGCACCGCCATTGAGGATTTTTTTCCAGATGAATATATTTTTTCCATCTCTACTCACTCACCATTGTATGAATATATTGCCAACTATCTTGCTGCAGGGAAATTCCCACACTATTTTTCTTCCAAATAAAAGAGGAAGATTATACAAAAGAGTGCTACCTACTCTTGTATAGAAGTAAATCTCTATCAAATCGGGCAAGAATTTCAGATTAGGCGATGTGTTAGAGAAGATGAGGTATTTGAGATCCTGAAGGCTTGTCATGAGGGATCCTATGGAGGGCACTTCGTTGACAAAAGGACTGGATATAAATTACTCTCAACAGGGTACTACTAGCCAACTATATTCTTGGATTCCAAGAAGTTTGTGAAGGGATGTGATAGCTGCCAAAGGATGGGCCAGCCTCTGAAATCAGATGAGATGCCATTACAACCTTAGATAGTGATAAAACCATTTGAGAAATGGGCCCTAGACATTTTGGGGAAAATTAACCCTTCATCACAAAAAAAATCATACATATTGGTCTGCACCGACTATGCCACAAAATGGGTTGAAGCAAAGGTACTAATTAGAGCAACATAGCAAGCTGTTTTAGAATTCTTGTTTGAAGATATAATTGTTCGTTTCAGGATACCCAGAGAGATAGTGACAGATGGAGGGCCTCAGTTCACATCTCATTTGATCAAGAAGCTAGTTGAAAAGTATAGAATTCATCACAAAATCACTTCAGAATATAACCCACAAGAAAATGGTCAAGTAGAAGTCACCAATAAAGTCACTGAGCGAATCTTAAAAAATACAGTAGCCAGCCACTGAATAAACTGGGCCGAGAAACTTCCATAGGTATTGCGGGCTTACAGAACAACATGGAGAAACACTATAGGCTTCTCACCATATGAACTAGTGTATGGTAAGAATCCTCTATTCCCCATAGAGTTCGAGATAAAGACATTAAGAACAACATTGCAGGTCAATCTAGACTTAAGTACAACACATACACAAATATTGAACCTTCTCAATGAGTTGGAAGAGAAACGATTGGCTGCTATTCAACAGACAGAGATCATTTAGCAGAAATGAGCTAGATGACATGATGGGTTTATTAAGAAGAATAAGTTCCAGAAAGGAGATTGGGCTCTTTTGTATGATTCAAGGTTCAAGGATTTCAAAGGCAAGCTCTGCACCAGATGGCTAGGTCCTTACGAAGTGGACACGATCTTTGAAAATGGGACTGTACAATTGGTCACCATCGACAGTGCTAAGACACCATTACTGGTTAATGGGAATTGTCTAAGGTTATATTATCAAACCTCTTCGAAGGAATCATTTTTTAACATTGTCATGGAATCTGATATTCATGTTGCAGCAGCAGGGGAACATTTTCCTGTGCAGCCTAATATTTGAAATTCCAGTAAGTGCAGTAGCTGAAAACCATCCTTGTGGCAGCTTTACACCTGTTAATATATATAATAATAATAATAATAATAATAATAAAAAAAAAAACAATAAAAAAATAAAATAAAACAATAATAATAAATCTATTGTGAAAACCTCTTCCTGGGGCGCAGTCAGACAGTTTGTAACAACTAAAAACCACTCCTGTGGTGGCTGTTACATCCATTTTGTTCCCTTCCTAAAACATCATCCTTCCTTCCTGATACATTTTATAAGATGATGTTATTCATTTGATTTTATTCCTGTATCGATTTATCCTAATTATTATGTGTTTTGAATAATAATCTGAAGGCTATCTTGGTCGTTACACATGTACTAAGCCGACAGCCACGAACATTGTTTCTATGTTTCGCCGCATAACAATAATAGTTGTGCAAGCCAAATGTGACATCAACGAGCACTGCAAGTAGTACACCACCAATTCGAAATATTCCTCCACGTCACTTCGGGTATGTCATTCAAAAGGTAATGTCATCATTTATGATTTACTAATTATTGGCAAAAGTAATGATAGTCCCGTGATGGCTGTGGGCAGTCGTCACCATTAAGGTGAGGGGGGGGGGGTATATCTTGAAATCATTGAAAAAATCCATAGTCATAAACCTCTATCAAATCCGCATGCACCCAATTAATAGCACAATTGCCAATGATGACTAAATTCGACTGAAAAGAGCATGTGTACTTAGAACCCATTACTATCCATAACGGGACATTTATGAAGCGTTGTGTGAGGTACGATTCGGTAATCCATAAATCCTATCACCTCCCATCAACCTCTTCAACTGAAGCCTTATATCCTGATTTAAAACTCGTCAATTGGGATAAGTAGAGATGTCGAGAAGAAGTGAGAAGTGCAGTGACATTACAGTGGGTGGAGCAGTAAGAAGCAAATTCAGAAACAACAACAAGATGGGTGGAGTAGTGGTTAGGAACGAGATGGATTCTATGGATGCCTTGCAGAACTATCCAGAAGCCTACCATATATTCAAAGTTTTGGATGGATTGAGTAATTCCAGAAGCTGGAAGGCTCAGACGAGGCGGTTGCAATCGAATTCACTCAAATTTGAATAACAACCAGACCCGAGTTAGGGGCCTACAAATTGAGGTGACTGAAGAGGTAGTTGTCTAAGTAATTACATTTCCAGTAGAGGGACAGAGGTGGTTTAACAGAAAAATCAATGATCCCTCCTTGAAAGACGACTTCCTATAAGGAGACGAAAAGCTGGAGAATAAAGGGAGAGGAATTGACAGGTCATCACTCCCTCAGCCATGGGCAGATGTTGCCTTGGGTTTAATTAAATACATCACTTGTGAGGGGAAATCCATGATAGTGTTTACTTATCACTTCCCTCTACTCAATCACCTTCGGCACTAGAAAAATATTAACCTTCCATTATTTATTATAGAACATTAATCATATGGCAGCAGTAGTAAAGATGTCAACACATCCGGAAGCATGTGTGACCATTCATGGACTCATCAAATTAATCATGATGGATGCCCTAAGCCAACAAGGAAGGAATTGGGAAGAATTCAAGTGAAAGAGGCCAAGGAAAAGCCGGGGAAAATAGGCCGTCGCTTCTGGAGGAAGTAAGGCAGAAGCAGAAACCCAGACTCGGCTTGCCAAGGTCAGAATTGGGAAAGAACCCACTAAAAACCCAATAGGGGATAGATGACCAAAACTGAGGGTAAAATTTAGCCTACCCACAGAACCTTCACCCATAACCGGAAAGCAGACAGAAGTAGAAGTATCAGAAGAAGAAATACAACCCTTCTCATTAGGTAAGGATGAAACTCGTCCTATTTTTAGAACTTGAAAATCTAAGAAAGGAAATGAAGAATTGAAGAAAAAATTATCCAAGGGGAAGGAAATATTGGTGTCTTTATGCACAACATGTTTTCAAGAACTAATAGCGGTAGGATATAAGTTCTGTGGGGAAAACATCAGCCCAATGGAAAGAGAAACAGAATGACAGGAGGCTATTACACAAGAACCTGCTAAGGATACTGCCATTACACAAGAACCAACAATTAAAGCAGAGCCTCCTATAGTAATTGACCTATATGCTGATACACAAGAATCTATGGAGGGAATTGCTATTACAGAATAAACAACAATGGAAACAGAGGCTACTCTAGGTAGAAACGAGGGGGTAGATACACAAGAACCCACTAATGAAGTTGCTGTTACACAAGAACAAGCAGAAGAGGTGGAACAAACCCATTCAATAGATGTTGTTACACCCATTATTGATGTCGATATTTATTGCAAAAGAACTCCGAGTCCCATCTCGTGTTGGAGTTCTAAGAAAATCTTGTTAATTTCCGAATTACAAAAGTGGAATAAGGAAGCAATCTCCCTTTGGGAGGGGATGATTTCATTGAAGGAACATTGGAGGGAGATAGACAGCCTCCATAAAAGATGGATGAAATAAGATTTGAAGAAAGGATGGGAGAATTATAAGAATAAGGAAGCCCTGAAGAAGTAGGAAGAACAACTATTGCTATTACAACAGCATGTTCAGGATCTTACCATAGATAAGAAAAAACTTCATGACCTTGCACTTAATTCGTTGGGGTGCAGGTGGCCTTCCCCATCCTACCCCATATTTATATGGGAACGCTACTTCCTATTCCAGATGAAAGGTGTTATGGAGGACAAACCCTATCTATGTTCTTCCACTTGCACGTTTTTATATTTTTTTCGTGCCTCCAATTTTGACGAGCAAAGCCTGCTATGTAAGTTATTCTTACACAATATCATTTGCGAGCATGTGAGTATGAAAATGGTTGTGACCATATTCTACTATATGGGGGATCTGCAGTTGCGAGCTTTTTTGTCCTTAATGAAGAATTAGATTGAGTGGAATTTTGCCATCAAATCTATGGATGCTAATGAGGAGAAGATGGAATTATGGGTCCGAGAATAACCAGGACGGGCCATTGAGTTAAGTTGGGAATTTAGAAGAATTTTGAATACTCCGGAGATAAGGGAACCTGCTGCCACTTACGAAAGAAGGATTGTGAACTTCTACCTCAATCAGTTCTCAGTGATGAAGAGCCGAGCTTTGAATAGGTGCTTGCTAGCAATGTTAAGCTGCTGAAGGGGGAGCCATTTGCATTCCAGAACTTTGCAGTGGTGGTTACACATGTACTAACATATGCACAGATAGTACAATCCCTTGGTTCTTTGTGGCTCGAATTGAGATTCAAGTTTACTTTGATTTGGCTGCCAATTTAGGATTATTAAAGTAATTATGAATTTGAAAGTATGAATCAGAGTCCTGGGTATGACAGCTAATGGCCAATCAGGGGTACAGGTCTGCAGATGAAGATACAGCTGGCACTTATGATCTCACTAAGCTGCACCGGATATATTCCCATGAGACATGATATTTTTCATGAGGACATGCAAGTGCTTCAATTGGGGGGAGATGTTGGGTGCCAGTTTTGCACATTTTTCCTACATTTGTTTCCCTTATTTTACCTCATGAATATAGCCATTAGGAATATCTTTGCCTCTTTTTGCTACCATTCTATCTTAACTTGTGCTGTTTCACCTTATTTTCATTACTCTACCATTTCATCAATTATTATGATGTGTCGTGCCTTTTTTATGATTAACAGAGGATGAATGTTTGGAGAATATCTATGGCCTTTTATTGTCTTTCCAGATGCCATTTGTAGCACAAAATATCCTAAGCACGAGGCGTACATGAGCAGTTAAGGGTGTGATGTTACAGTGAGCTTTTTACATCATGAAATTGTTTCACCATGCTGTTACAGACCCTCTGGTGAACTGTTGTTACAACTGTACCACTGACTGGATCTCATCAACTCCTGATGCTGACTTGTCCTCTATTTGTTATGCTATAGTTGTGATTTATCGTGATAGCCGTAGAAGTTATTAATTATTGTATTTTTGGATAACAACCTCTAGGAGGTTTTGATTGTAATCTATAATTTTCCACTAATACTTTTATTAAGAAATGGTTATAACCATATCCATTCTATTTTGATCAACATGAGAATCATAAGATTCTCATGACTAATCCATCCCTAATTTTTCTGAGATGTAACCAATATATAGTTCTCGGCCCTTGAGGTAGAAGTTTAGTAGAGAACAACATTACTTTGGCTCTGCAATTTTTCTCATATTAATACAAACTATCCTGTTATTGTTGTTACATGCATCATCTGGTTTAGTTTCCGTTAAGTTCTTTCTCTACCTACACCCCGCTAGGGAGGAAGGGCCCTCCTCTTTAGCAGGGATTGTAGTGATTAAGGTGGCTATGTATATGTGTTTCTATTTTGTTTATGTGTCAGTAGAGTGTTGTTGCTATTGTTTCAGCCGTGAATAGATCTGCTTCAATTCCATTGTTTTATATGATGTTACACACATGAGATCAGAGATACCAGCTAGGTAATAGTTGTGTGGCATGCTAGAATAGATTAATTGAGGTGTGATTACAATCTTGTAGATCATTTTATTTCCACATGAGTGATTTCTTTCTATCATTTACTTCAACAATGATTTCCTTTATTTGGATTTTCTTCTAGTTTGATGTATCAGCACAGATAGTGCGGCAATCATTGAAATAAAAGACGTCCCTGGATTGATAATTTATGTGTACTGTTTTAGTCATTTAATAGTGATTAATACAACCCCAACACTTGGCATTATTGATTCTGAGTATGCCTTCAATCCTGTTGGGGTCAATTTTGATTCCTTCTTCAGATATAATATGGCCCAGCAGCTTTCCCTCTTCAAGACCAAATAACGATTTTTTGGGATTAAGAGATAATCCGAACCTTCTGCACTTTTCAAAAAATATTCTCAAATGGGCCAAATTCTCTTCATTATTTTTTTAATATACTATTATATAATCAATATTGATCATAATGAAAAGACCAATCTCTTCTGAAAATGAAATGTCCATTTCTCTCTGGAAAGTGGCACCAACATTTATTAACCCAAAAGGAATTTTTACATACATGAAGGTTCCCCCAGGAGTGGTAAAATCTATTTTGCACTGATCATCTAGATGCACCAGCACTTGATTATACCCTGAAAAACCATCTAGCAAAGATATACTTCTATAGCCCACTACCTTTTTCAATATATGGTCCACCTTTGGTAAAGGGTAGTTATCTTTAAGTGATACTTTGTTTAGATTTCTAAAGTTAATGCAAAGCCTGATCTCTCCTGTATTCTTTCTTACAGGCACAATATTGGAAACCCATTCAGAGTACCTAATTGGGCCTATTATTTTAGAATCATACATCTTCTTTATCTCCTTCTCAACCAAGGGAATTAGAACAAGATTTATCCTACACAGTTTTTGTTTGAAAGGCTTTTGGTTCTCTTTGACTGGAATCTTGTGTTGGATGATATTAGTATCATAATATTTCAGGTCTTCATAGATCCAAGCATAAAACATCAATAAAATCCTTTAAAAAAGCAATGTATTTCTATTTTGTGGATGCCGGTAGTGTATTTGATAAATTTATCATCTTGGGATCCTCCTCACTGCCCAGATTGCACTCCTTAATATTTTCTTCTATAGGTTCCATCTTTGGCTTCCCGGCCACATCAGAAATCAAATAGTTCCTCCATAGGAACAAGTCCTCTAGGAAGAATTTTATCTCTGAATTGCAGTACCTAAAACTCTTCTTTTTCTGGGTCTTCATGTATCTATGTTCTAGGTAGATCTTTACTTGCTGAGATATTGATATCAGAATTATGAGGAGGTTCTTCCCTGTACGTTTGTTCTTCAGTGGGACTATCTTCTTCACAATCTAGATCCAAACTAGACTCTTCAAAATCACCTTTATATTGAAGGAAATTTTCAATCTGTTTGTCATCTCTAAAGACTTGCCTATATATCATATTATCAGGGACTACTGGACAATGTTTAATCTTCACTGTATATTGTTTGTTAGGATGAGTAGTTGACAAGTGCTAGCTAAAAAATCTAGCCCATTGGAAAGGATATGTTGATTTATTGGAATTGCAGAAAGGTCATACTCTTCGAATGTTTTGCGGAGGTCGAGGGTAGCATTCACGTATGCTCTCAATCTGGGATGCTTGGCTAAATATTCTCCTTTAATTTGTCTAATAACCAGCTCAGAATCCCCATGAACATAAATTATTATAGCTCCTAATATCTTCAGTAGTTGTGAGCCAAAAAAGAGTGCCTCATATTCTTCAATATTGTTGGTGCAATGAAAATTAAGTTTGTAGGAATGACCCTCTGCGTGGTTATTTCCAGTATTGCATACCCACACCCTTGCTCCTGAGCCTACTTTGCCACAAGAGCCATCAAAAATAATGTTCCAAAAAGGTTCATATTCAAACTTATTTTGTAAAATTTCCATTTGATCTACTTGTTCTCTATTATGTTCCTCTTCTTCTCCAACTACTTGTTTATTAATGTCTTCATCATTGTAAAGAATGATTGAGTCAAGGTCGGAATGAACAGAGTAAAGGGGGTAGTAATGTGGTTTTTATTGACTGCTCACCATGTATTTCATTAAAGTATCCCTATATAATCTTCTTTGCTGACCAAATATTGGTATGGTAGCATAAGTTACATCCATCTGGAGGGTCCCTTGAAGCTTGGCTCCCCATGAGCATGATAAAAGTATGCCATATTTAGGAGGGATGTCAGCCGCTACTATATCCATCACTAGACTCTTGGCTAGTATTTGGGCTAAAGTAACACAAAGATCTTTGATGAGGCCTAAATATTTGACCTTGCTGGAATCAAATGAGTACAAATATTTGTAGGGTCTAGTTATCTCAAGGCCAAGTTTCTCCATGAATGCCCTTGGCATAAGGTTTTAAGAGGCACCTGAATCTAAGATGGCATTGTGGAGGATTTTATCATGAATATTCAAACTGATGTAAAATGGGGGAACACCTCCCTCCTAGTATTTACCCTCTACTTCTGGCAAAAACAACAGTTCAGGTTGATCGTCATTCAGATTGACAGTGTTAGTGACTTCTCCTATATTCAGTACCTTTAGGAATTGGGACCTATATACATCCTGGTTTACCAATCTAGTGAGAGGAATTGAGATCTTTATTTTAACAATTTCATTCTCAATGTTGAATGGCGTCTGTGTTTTTGGCAGATTCAAATCAGTCTTCTCAAGCAGTATCTTAGTAGCAACTTTAGTTTGTTAACCTGTAGTGTGGATATCAGCTTGAACAGTTTTTCTAGGGATGACAATTGGTTTACTAGTGCTTCTTTCCATATCATTCTTTCTAGTAAGGAAAACAAATAAATCTTGTTCTTCTTTAGTAAGGAAAAAAAATCCTCTTCATTAATTCCCATTAGATTAATTTGACTTTCTTCTAGTTCTTCAACCAATCCCTCATCTTCATCAGCATAATTTTCTCTGAAGGGAGGCCTAATTTGCTGGTTAGGGCCTCTCTGTCTTATTTGAGGGGGGTTTCTCCTAAAGTTGTGGTTTCTATTTTGAGGAGCTAGCTGATTTTCTCCAGGGATAACTCTCTCATTCAGGCCGATTCTCTCCATCATTCTCTGCATAGTCCTCACTAGGCTATCAATCTTAGCATCAGAAGCGGAAGCTTTAGGTTCTTCCCTTATAGTGAATCTCTTCTCATTTCTGATTCTAGCCCTTTTTGCAATCAGGTTGGCTTCTACACTTACTGCACCCCTTTGCATGTCTTCTAATGTAGCAGGATCTCTTTATCTAAGCTGATAAGAAATATCTGGATCGAAACAATATGGGAACTTCATCAGGGCTAAACCTTGTGGGGGTTTCATGTGAGGAGGGAGTGCTTTGTATACACTATTAAACCCGTTATAGTAGTCTTGGACACTCTCCCCAACATTTCTCTTGATGTTTTCATATTCTGACAAGATTTGAAGAGGATTTTTCTTAACTTCCCATTTATTTATGAATATATGATGAAGGGCAGGGAGGTCATGGACACTCTTCGGGGGCAAGCTTTTGAACCATTTTTTTACTTCTCCCCCAAAAATTTGAGAAAAAATTCTCAGTTTGATAGTTTCATCATCTATCTCTTGCTAATCAAAAGAGTCATTCATTTTTTCCACATGTTTTTTAACAGTTTTAGGACCATATCCATCAAAATGTGAGATCTTGGACTAGTAATATTGCGGCATAGGCACCACAGGTAATGGTAGTGCGAATGTGGCATACCAAGCTGCCATAATTGGTGGTGGGGGAACCCAACGGGGGTTAATAAGAGGAGGGTTAACCAAGGGAGGTAGAGGATTATGTTGTGTAACTAGCTCCAAAAATATAATAAAAGAGATATAAATGCCTTAGAAATAAGCCACTTCGAGGGGACAACCTCCAATACATCACATAAATGAACAATTCTTGGATGATACAATTTACAAAACCTCCTTTATATATATAGGAGTCCATGGGGCCATAATGTAATCCTAGTGGGCCACAATGTAATCCTATCCGACCTAACAATAATAATTTAAGGGCACAATAATAACAAAATGGGGGTGACAAGGGTACAATAATAAAAATAAGGGGGTTACACTAACAAAAATAAGGGACTATACTAGAAATATAGGGACCTAACATGCCCCTCTCCTTCAAAAAAGTGTTGTCCTCAATGCTTGAGTAACTCTGGGTGCTTCTGTATAGAATTCTCATCCTCCCATGTAGAATCTTCAGTGGGTAAGTTCTTCAAGTTGATGAGATACTCTGAAATTGATCAATTCCGTAGCTGTCGAGTTCTTGTTTCCGTGACCGCTTCAGGTTCCAATATGATTTTTCCTTCCTCGTCAAGTTTTGGCAATATTGTTTGAACTCGAAGATTTTCACCTATAACGTTCTTTAAGCATGAAACATGGAAAACTGGATGCACTTGCGAAGAAGTATGAAGCTCCAATTTGTATGCCATAGTACCAATCTTTTGCAACACCTTGTATGGACCATAGTACTTTGGCGATAATTTATTATCCTTCTTAGCTTGCTTGAGGGACATTTGTTTGTATGGTTGTAGCCGTAAAAATACCCAATCTCCTACATCAAAACTTCTCTCGCTGCGATGTTGATCTGCCTTTTGTTTCATTCGATTTTGTGCCAAATTCAGGTTATCCTTTAAGAGTTGGAGAACTTCTTGCTGATGCTCGATGTGATCTTCCACTGCTTGAACCTTTCAATTTTCCCTTAAAGACGATGTGATGGATGGTGGATGATATCCATAAAGTGCCATAAATGGGGTCATTTTTGCTGCAGTATGAAAGGAAGTGTTATACCACCATTCAACGAGAGGTAACCACTTGACCTTGTGTTTCTTTATCAGATACAAAACAACGAAGATATCCTTCCAAACATTTATTTACTATCTAAGTTTGACCATCAAAATGAGGATGATAAGATGAGCTATGAGCTAATTGAGTACCCAAACAAGAAAATAACTCCGTCCAAAAATTTCCAGTAAAAATGGGATCTCTGTCGCTCAAAATAACCCTTGGGCTTCCATGTAGCTTTTTAATTCTATCCATAAATGTAGTAGCAACTGTATTTGCTTTAAATGGATGAGACAATGCACAAAAGTGTGCATACTTGGTAAGTATATCAACTACCACCATGATGACACTCTTTCCTTCAGACTTAGGTAAACTTGTGATAAAATCCATTGAAATCTCCTCCCAACATTGACTTGGAATAGATAAAGGTTGTAGATGTCCCAGGGTCTTAATTGTCTCAAATTTATTCTGCTGGAAAACCAAAAATTTCACCGCAAAATTTTGAATATCAGATTTAAGGCCATCCCAAAAAAATTCTTTCTTCACCCCGTGGTAAATTTTTAAAAATCTTGAGTTTCCTCCTAAAGGAGAAGTGTGCAATTCCAGAAGAATATTTTGTTTTAGTTGGGAATTCTTACAAAGATATAAGCAATCTTTGTACCTTAAGGAATCATTTTTCCAACTAAATGTATCAGATGTACTAGGATGTTGTTGCAAATTTTGAATGAGTGTCCATACATCTTTTTCCTTCTTCCATTCATCTCTTGCTTCGGTTATCCATTCTGGTTGGATAATAGAAATGGCACAAAGCAATGCTTCCACCTCTTCATTCTTTCTTGAGAGTGCATCTGCAACAAAATTAAGCTTTGGTTTTTTGTAGATTATTTCAAAGTCATAACCCAACATCTTTTTGACCCATTTTTGTTGCTCTTCTGAAGATATTCTTTGTTCCAAAAAGTGTTTAAGACTATGATGATAAGTTTTTACCTTGAAGTGTCTTCCCATTAGGTGAGTTCGCCATTTCTTTAGTGCGTGCAATATTTCTAACATTTCCTTCTCATAAATAGGTTATTGTAAATACTTTCCTTTGATTGGATGACTTTCGAAAGAAATGGGTCTTCCTTCCTGCATTAAAACAACACCAATTCCATTTCCTGAGGCATCACATTCCACAATAAAGGTTTTTGTGAAGTTTGGCGTAGCTAAGACTGGTGCTAGGCACATTGACTCTTTGAGATGTTCAAAGGCCTTAGTTGCTTCAGGAGTCCATGAAAATCCATCTTTCTTCAATAATGTTGTTAGAGGTGCTGTTGTTCTCCCATAATTCTTAAAAAACTTGCGATAATACCTTGTTAACCCAATAAATCCTCGCAACTGCTTTATGGTTGTGGGGACTTTCCATTCCTTAATGGCTTTGATTTTGTTACGGTCTACTTTAACACCCTTGTGAGATACAATATGACCCAAATATTCCACCTCTTGTACTCCAAAGAAACATTTGGATGTTTTTGCATATAATTGTTTCCCCTGCAATAGTTTGAGCACCCTGTCAACATGTTCAACATGATCCTTCCAAGACTTGCTGTAGATTAGTATATCATCAAAAAATACTAGCACAAATTTTTTAAGGAAGGTTTTGAAAATGGAATTCATCAACCCTTGAAATGTAGAAGGTGCATTGGTAAGGCTAAAAGGCATGACCAAAAATTTATAATGACCCTCATGAGTTCAAAATGTTGTTTTTGGAATATCTTCAGTCTTCATTCTAATTTGATGATATCCTGAACGAAGATTCAACTTGGTAAAATAAATTGCTCCATGTAATTCATCCAATAATTCATCAATCACAGGAATGGGAAATTTATCTTTAATGGTGAGCTTATTGAGCTCCCTATAATCTGGACATATTCGCCATGATCCATCCTTCTTGTGTACCAATACTACAGGAGCAGAGAAAGAACTTTGACTAGGTTGAATTATACCCGCCTCTAACATTTCTGCAATCATAGGTTCAATTTCGCTCTTTTGGAAGTAAGGATATCTATAAGGCCTGATGTTTGGAGGAACACTTCCTGGAATCAAATGAATAGCATGATCATGATCACGAATAGGTGGGAGTCCTTTGGGAGTTTCAAACACCTTGGAATGATTGTCCAAGACTTGTTGGAGATCTGCAAAAATAGATGATTTTGATGTTGGAACTTCTAGTGAGCATAATTGTGCAATTACGCCTCATTGTTCTTTCTTTAGAAGCTTTGTCATGAAATTAGAGCTGATTATCCTTCCTTGCTTCCCCACAATACCCCATAATTCGAATTCCTTTCCTTCTGAAAAAAATTTCAAGAAAAGTTCTTGAAAATTAAAAGCTACCGTCCCCAAAGATTGTAACCATTGTACTCCTAGAACAACATCAGAAGGTCCCATAGGAATGGAAAGCATTGGAATAGTCAATACATATTCCCCCATGGTTAGCTTGATATTATGGCATCTTCCAGAGCAATTTATAGTTCCTCCATTTGCAACCATCACTTGAAATTCTGGTGCTGGGCATAGGAAACAATTTAATTCGTTGGCTACCTTACAATGAATAAAATTATGGGTGCTACCTGAATCAATCAACACTATTACCTTTTTCCTCTTGATATTTCCTTCTATCTTGAGAGTTTGAGGAGTGGTAATTCCTGCCAGTGCATTACATGATATGGTTGGATTCATTTCTTCCTCTTCTAGGGTTAGTTCCTAGTGTATATCCTCTTCTTGTTCATTTTCTTCTTCCTCTTCACAATCTATGTAAAATAATTTCTTCTCAACACACTTATGACCTTTAGTGTATTTGCTATCACAACTGTAGCAAAGCCCTTTTGCTCTTTTTTCTTCCAATTTTTGTGGTGTCAACCTTGTAGTTTGTGGAAATCTAGGCGTAGCAACACTTCCTTCTTTATAGAATTGAGTGGTAGGCTTCCTTGTCGCCATAATTTTACCTTCAACTTTTCTTGCTAACCTGAATGCATTCTCCAATGAATCAGGTTCCAGAACGCGAACGTTATGTTGGATGTTATCCTTTAAAGTGCCTATGAAGAGATCAATCCTGTGTTCCTCTGGAATATCAGTTACCCTTATATTCAATTTTTGGAAGTCCTCAATGTGCTGCCCCACTAAACCCTTTTGTTTGAGATTTATCAATTGGATAAAGAAGGTGTTGCTCTTCGTATCCTCATAATGTGCTATCATTTCCTCCGTAAAAATTGACCAAGTGACAATTTTTTTATGGGAGCAAAGCCATCAATACCATACCAATGTATTTTATTCTAAATGTAAAGTTGCAATGCGTACCTTTTGTGTGTTTTGCACATTATGGAGATCAAAATATTGCTCCATCTGTAGTATCCATGTTACAGGATCCTTTCCATCAAACTTCCTCATATCCATTTTTGGAATATGGTGGTTCTTCCCCCCAAAATTAGAGTTTATGAAGTCACAATTAACATTTATTTTGTTCTCATCATGAGGTTCTTCTACTATTTTCACCATTAGGAAACATTTCTTGTATCAACTTTGTCAAACCTTCCATGTCTGCTTTTATATCATTCTTCATGTTTTCCATGTTGTCTTTCATGTCATCCATCTTAGCTTCCATGCCAGCTTCCATGCCATCCATATTAGCTTTCACACCTTTCTTCAAACCGTCCATATTTGCTTCCACATCTTTCTTCAAAACTTCCATTTCATTTTTTGTTGCTCTTTGCGAGAGCGAAATTTGGTGCACTTGCTCTTGTAATTTTGATAGATCATGTTGTAATTCTTCATCTTCATGAGTCATTGTAGAGCCTTCTGAAGGCTTAATGGGTGTTGAATTATTTTTATGGGGCATCTTTTAGAACCCAATACTGATATATATTCTACAATATTCCCTTGGAATCAATTCAAATTGATTCTTCAAACAAGACTTATGCAATTCGAAAAAACATACACACCTTTTTATTGCTTTTGAGGAGCTCTATATTGAAATTGGAATATCTCTATGATTGTAGCACTTAAATATTTTAATTTCGGTACCAACGTAGCCCTATAAATTCTCTTTTTAATGCCACAGGTCTGACCTGATTTGGATTCTCCAAGACAAAGTTGTGTCCAATCTCCCACAATGACGTAATTATGGACTGGTTCAGTAGAGAGAAATTGTACGACTTACCACGTGTCAATTTTTCGTCCTTCAGCTCTAAAATTGATAGCCAAGAAACTACAGTCCATATAATTGCAACCAATTTTTACGGAACTCCAATCTGATACTCAGAGAGAGAGTTATTAATATTTTCCCATGATCACCTCTTTGATATGAAATTTGGGAGCCTGAAAAAGCACTACCTTCCACAGATCATATCTCCGAAAATATTGTGAACCTAGATTTGAAATTTTTTGACGGGTTTCCTCAGGATTTCAGCTTCGTACCCTAAAAATTTTAGATTCTGAACCTTCGTAGAAAAAATGTTATAGCGAAAATTCCACGATGACCTGTTTAGAGTAGCGAAACCCTAGAATCCAAACCTCTGATACCAAGTGTTGTGTAACCAGCTCCAAAAATAGAATAAAAGAGATATGAACACCTTATAAATAAGAAAATTCGAGGGGGAAACCTCCAATACATTACATAAATGAACAATTCTTGGATTATACAATTTACAAAACCTCCTTTCTATATATAGGAGTCCATGGGGCCATAATGTAATCCTAGTGGGCCACAATGTAATCCTAGCCGACCTAACAATAATAATTTAAGGGCACAATAATAAAAAAATGGGGGTTACAAGGGTACAATAATAACAATAAGGGGGTTACTAGTAATATAGGGACCTAACAGATTAAATGGAGGAAGGTGGACAATAGGTGTATGAGTTGGGGTTTGGACACTCTGATGTGAAATGTTCAAGGAGATGGTAGGAGATGTAGATACACCTGGAAAAATTGACTGAGGATGAGCAAAGTTGGAAATAGAAAAGGGAGCTGCTGCAGTAAGAGCAGAAAATTTTCCAGACTGCTGAAGGTAAGCATCATCAATAGCTGAGGTGAGTCCTGCTACCAGACCTTGAAGGGAGTCAAAGTGTTGGAGAAGCTGAAGGTCAGTTTGGGTGGAGGTGTAGGCTTCCCCAAATCGAATATATTGTAAGATAGATGGGTCAAAAACTATATGGGCTGTCCAATTCTGAGATTTGGTCCTGAAAAATATTTTTTCAAAGTGTAAGTCAAACTAGATGTTGTTATCACTCATAAAATTGTGAAACATAACTTAACATGATCATACAGTTCACTCGTCAAAAGGATAAGGTCTACTTAAGCCTTTTCAAGTTGGTATGGGAAAATTTCATTTTTTACATGTTTAACCTATCCTAAGGTTCATGGTCACATCCATTTATGTCATGTCATATCCCATTAGTCCTCATATGGTGTCAATTTTCATTCCCCATGCATTTACAATAAAAAATGGCGCTTGTGTCAAATTTTCAAATTTTCGTAGCATTTTATACACCAAACCAACAATTTTCACTACGGAACTGCCTAATAGTTTCTTAGCGAAACTGTTAGAGGTTAAAATAACTATGCTATGACTGATGAAAATTTTCCAGACTACGAAATTTTCACTACGAAATTTTCTGCAGTAATAGCAGAAAATTTTCCAGACTGCTGAAGGTAAGCATCATCAATAGCTGAGGTGAGTTCTGCTACCAGACCTTGAAGGGAGTCAAAGTGTTGGAGAAGATGAAGGTCAGTTTAGGTGGAGGTGGAGGCTTCCCCAACTCGAATATATTGTAAGATAGATGGGTCAAAAACTGTATGGGCTATCCAATTCTGAGATTTGGTCCTGAAAAAGATTTGTTCAAAGTGTAAGTCGAACTAGATGTTGTTATCACTCATAAAATTGTGAAACATAACTTAACATGATAATACAGTTCACTCGTCAAAAGGATAAGGTCTACTTAAGCCTTTTCAAGTTGGTATGGGAAAATTTCATTTTTTTCATGTTTAACCTATCCTAAGGTTCATGGTCACCTCCATTTATGTCATGTCATATCCCATCAGTCCTCATATGGTGTCAATTTTCATTCCCCATGCATTTACAATAAAAAATGGCGCTTGTGTCAAGTTTTCAAATTTTCGTAGCATTTTATACACCAAAACAACAATTTTCACTACGAAACTGCCTAATAGTTTCTTAGCGAAACTGTTAGAGGTTAAAATAACTATGCTATGAAAATATGTTTTCTTACCTGTCTTGTCAAATTTGATATGAAATATCATTCCGTTTTTGGCATGTATGTGTTGTGTAACCAGCTCCAAAAATAGAAGAAAAGAGATATCCACGCCTTAGAAATAAGCCACTTCGAGGGGGCAACCTCCAATACATTACATAAACGAACAATTCTTGGATGAAACAATTTACAAAACCTCCTTTCTATATATAGGAGTCCATGGGGCCATAATGTAATCCTAGTGGGCCACAATGTAATCCTAGCTGACCTAACAATAATAATTTAAGGGCACAATAATAACAAAATGGGGGTTACAAGGGTACAATAATAACAATAAGGGGGGGCTACACTAACATAATAAGGGACTACACTATTAATATAGGGACTTAACATGCCCCTCTCCTTCAAACAAGTGTTGTCCTCAACGCTTGATTATTTCTTGATGCTTTTGTATAAAATTCTCATCCTCCCATGTGGAATCTTCTACAGGGAAGTTCTTCCACTTGCTGAGATACTCTGAAATTGATCGTACTTGTCGATTTATTGTTTCTGTGACTGCTTCAGAACTTCTTTCGATGTGATGTTGATATTCTTGTTGTTTCATTAGATTCTGCACAAAAGTTAGGTTATCCTTTGAGAGTTGGAGAACTTGTTGTTGATGCTCGATGTCATCTTCCACTAATTTATCAGCCATATTAGCTATTATTTTATCCTTCAAACCATCCAAATTAGCCTCCATTTCTGCTTTTAAACCATCTATGTCATCTTCGGTTGCTCTTCGTAAGATAGAAATTTGTTGCACTTGGTACCGTAATTTTGATATCTCATACTGCAATTCTTCCTCTTCCTGTGTCATAGTATAGATTTCTGAGGGAATAATGGGTGTTGAATTATTTTTAGGAGGCATCTCAGAACCCAATACTGAAATATATGCTCAATAGGCCCTTGGAATCACTTCAAACTGATTTTTCAAACAAGATTTATGCAATTCGAAAAAATAAATAAACACCTTTTACTTGCTTTTGAGGAGCTCGATATTGAAATTGTATTATCTCTGTAATTGAAAATATTTAATATTTTTAATTCAGCCCTGTAGTATCCCTCTGAAGCTTCTTTCAAATGCCACAGGTCTGATCTAATTTGGATTCCCCAAGACAAATTTGTGTCCAATCTCCCACAATGACCTAATTCTGGACTGGTTCAATAGAGCAAACTTGTAGGACTTGCCACGTGTCACTGTTTCGTCCTTTGTCTCTGAAATTGATAGCCAAGAAACTAAAGTCCGTGTACCTACGACCAATTTTTACGGCACTCAAATCTACTGCGCAGAGAGAGAGTTATTGAGCTTTTCCCACGATCACCTCTTTGAGATGCAATTCAGGAGCCTGAAAAAGCACTACCTTCCACAGATCATATCTCCACAAATATTACGAACCAAGCTCTGAAATTTTTTGACAAATTTCCTCAGGATTTCAACTTCGCACCATATGAATTTCAGATTCTGAACCTTCGTAGAAAAAAATTTATAGCGAAAATTCCACAATGACCTGTTTAGGAGCTTGATAAAAGACCTAACTTCCACAGATGCTATCTCTGAAAATATTGCGAACCAAGCTCTGAAATTTTTAGACAATCTTCCTCAGGATTTCAGCTTCGCACCCTAAAAATTTCAGCTTCTGAAACTTCGTAGAAAAAACGTTATAGCGAAAATTCCACGATGACCTGTTTGGAGCAGCGAAACCTAGAATCCCAAGCTCTGATACCAAATGTTGTGTAACCGGCTCCAAAAATAGAAGAAAAGAGATATCAACGCCTTCGAAATAAGCCACTTCGAGGGGGCAACCTCCAATACATTACATAAATGAAAAATTCTTGGATGATACAATTTACAAAACCTCCTATCTATATATAGGAGTCCATGGGGCCATAATGTAATCCTAGTGGGCCACAATGTAATCCTAGCAAACCTAACAATAATAATTTAAGGGCACAATAATAACAAAATGGGGGTTACAAGGGTACAATAATAACAATAAGGGGGGGCTACACTAACATAATAAGGGACTACACTATTAATATAGGGACTTAACAGTATGTGTCATGATTAAAGCATGAGAGGTGAATTAAACCATAAAACCTTACCCCAAATATGATTTTTTATTATTGCGCTTTATCTTTGCATGTAATTCGATCTCTGGAGAGTTGCTTCATCGAGCGAAGCAGGTTGTTGGAAGATTTGAAATTTGCAGTTGTCATCAAGCAAGCGAGGTTGTGAAGATATAAAGCACCCATGGCTGAAAGGAGGAAAACAAGCAAAAGTGGTCATTGCCATAGGTATGAGCCCATGGACATGAATTTTCTCAATGAATACTCAACTTCCGTGGAGGTTTTCAGAAGAAGTGTTTGCTTGCAATTCTGTCAGAGGTTGCAGGGCTTTAATCTACAAGTTTCCAAGGATTTTGCTGCCAGCTTCATAGGAATCCCTGAGACCATCTCAAAAACAGCAGGAATCCCTAGAGGAGGGAAACATTGGTTTAAATGCATCAAGTTCACAATGCAGGATTGCAAGGAGTTCATCAAGCAAGAACATAGTGAAATTGATTTGTCAAATTCTATCCCTAGGAGTTTCATGAAGGAAAACTATTCAAAGTTGCTGATGATCATCCAAAAGTATTTTACTTGTGAAGGAAGGTTTCACATGGTCTACTCCTATCACCTTAGACTTCTGCTACATTTTGTGGGTAAGAGGTCACTTGAATTGCCTTTTTATTTATACAAAAGTCTAGGGAAAATGTCATATAAGGTTCAAATTAAAACAAAAGGCAATGCAACTTCTCTTTTTCATCATGGTTTGATTAAGTTGTTGGTGTTAGAGGAGTCAAAGAGATTATACAGAGATTGGACTTCCTTCTTGTTCATGAGTATGTGTTAACATTGGAAAATCGTACAGCAGAAGACGACATCAATTAATGTCGAGCCTAAGGATTTATAGGATAGGGATACATTATGGAATCAAGAAGTATTTAAAATCTCTAAGGTTTTGAGAAAATCAAATTTGAACTAGTCATAAATGCTCAAATGCGTGCTTTTTCCTTCGAAAAGAGCGCCTTCTACGCGCACTGGAGCCCGATAAGCGCACATTCCTAGAAGTAGAAAAAAGCCACTTTCCGGGACCACAAGTAAGCAAATGATAGTTTCTCCTTATGTGAAACATGCCTAAGGACAAAACCAGCACCTCCTTAGACATTGTGTGAGAACACAAAAGCATATTTGAGCACACAATAGAATCACATCCCTCCCTTGGGTCACCATCCATTATGTACCAAGGGAGGGGAGGAGGATTTGAAGCTCACCTATATAAACCCACCAAGAGATGAACAAAGTGTGATCATAAGGTTATGTTGGCCAAAGTTGCCCAAGCAACACCAACATCGTGTGTGACCCAAGGAGCTGGAGCAAGAGAGGACTCGATGGTTGGCCACCCAACATCTTAGTCCACCACAGTAGAGGGAGAGAGTTAGACTGCGTCAGAAGGTAGAACTTGAAGGAAAAACGTCCTTGCATCGGGACCTAGAGACATTGCCTAGGGGCCCTTTGGAAAGTGGTTAAGATTTGTTTTCATTCCAAGCATTCAATAAGAAGAGGCCATTGAGCGATTTTTTACCTTGTTACTGTTTGGAACTCTCTATATAGCTTCTTTTGTGTTTTTAGTTTTAGTTTTTTAACAGAGCATACTTCAGCGTACTACTTCATTTAAGTTATATGATTTTGAGCTTCCCCCACATACTGCATGTTACCTATAGTTTAGAGGGACCACACTCTCTAAACTCGTGTGATTTCGTACACCCGTGTGTCGAATCCACCACAACAGGACTGGCGACTCCACTAATGTGTTTCAAGTTTATGTGGTTGTGCCATCTTTTGCAGGAGACCCTTAGTCTATGCTGGAGTGGAGCTAACAGTCCTCTAACCCATATTGCAGTCCCTAGATTCACTGAGGTGATATAATGAAGAAGGCATGTCCTAATTTTTTACTTGCAGGAATTTTGCGCTCTATTTTTTCACACAGAAGCTCAGTGCACGCATTCAGGGGTGACCTGTGTGCAGGAAAGCAGACCTATCAGAGGTTTTTGCGCGCAATTTGCAGAGAGATTTTTTCTCCCTATCTTCTGCATTTTTTCTACTTCTAAGTGTGTTGGGCAACCCCTAATGTATCTGCCAACACCTGTGTTGATACCCCACAGCTTCTGAAAACTGATTTTTGTTGCTTTTTGTAGGCATTTAGTTAGTTTTCATTTAAGTTGGTTTTTGCAAGAAGTGTTCACATAGTTTAAGTAGGGGGCGAATTAACCATTGCTTTTCGAACAATTTATGTTTTTTTCAAATTCTGGTATGCACACTTATTTTAACTAGTCCAAGTAAGTGGCTCATGAGCACACATGCATAAGCTAGTGTAGAAATTGTTTAGTTTAAATTTCAATTTTTTCATTTAGGAAATTGCGGGACTAGGATTGAATCACAAGTTAGAGCAACTAATATCTGTTGTCTTTGCACCATTTGGTGACCCTAGACAAGCATATGAACACTCTATATTTGTGATTCACCATCTCCCTTTAGTCACTCACATAGACTAATTAGGAGGTTTTTGAAGCGGCCCGTTATCCACAAATGCTTTTTATTTGAGCAAGGAACAACGTCACATAGTTTAACTGGGGGATTTTTGTAAAGGATCACCGATATCCATATGTTCAAATTATGAGATTGTTCACCATACGATCACACACATTCACCCACTAAGAGAAGAAAGACACCTAAAAATAACTTAAACCAACTCACTAAATTCACTCCACAGGGGCCACAAGAGAAATTATAGATTAAGTTAGGATCAAGGGGGTAGGCATCCAATAAGCCGCCTTGATCACGCTTCAGATTTGAAACATAGAAGTTGTGTTTTTAGGGAGATTTAAAATCCACCTATCAGCCCACAGAAAACAAAACCTGAGCATGGCAGAGACCTGATTCAGAGGGGGTTAGGCTTAGGCGTAGTGTGTGCAGTATCAGTTGGGGATACCTGACTTGGCTGATACTCGGTACTGTTAGTTGACTACCAAGAAGCCCAAGACTCAAATGCTCACATGGGACGGTGGTTCTTAGTGGCCAAAACTAGGGCATCCTTTACCCTATAGGTGACGGTGCAGCCAAGCGCCAGACCCTCTACCCTTACCTTAGTTGATTCTCTTCGGCTGACTAGGGGCGTTGCCAGCTCTTACGGGACGTTTTTCCAGCACTCGCAAGAAATCATCTCAAGGCCCAGTTACTTTTGAGTGTGTGAGGACGTTATTAGGTCTTGTATGATTTTGAGTATCACGCACAAAAAAACAAAACCATTTTTTTCTTGATTGCTCACATAAATTAAGTTAAAGGAAAAATTCATTTCATTTTCGCTTTGTCTTATGTATGAGCCCATAAAATTGTCGTGATCACAGACTCGATCCCCTCAAAATTTTGTTCCAAAACCTAACCTAGACGACCCTCAAGTAGTTCCAATGGAACCTCGTCGGTCCAGGCGTCTTTTGGACCTCCCCCCATTATCGAGAGGGGTTCGAGGTCTTTGGCCATTTAGGCATCAAAGACGGAACATTTCCATAGTGGTTGGTTCCTCCTTTCTTGGAGAAACCTTAGTTGGGAACCCTAGTCGGTCTCCCAATACCACACTGCACATCACTCCCCCCTCATCCCCTAGGGGGCAGAAAAGTGCATCCCATATGGGAAACCAGTTGAAATCCCAACCAGGTACGTCACAGATTAACCCTCGTTCTAACCAAAACTTTGTGTCTTCACACGTTGCCATGGCATCAAACTCTCAGTCACCCTTCTTAGCAGTGCTAAATCTACCGGATTTAACCAAGCTTACCAATCACCCCATCGCGCACGACCCCAATTGGCCTCCCATGCCCATGAAGCTCCCTTCAGACATACCAAATTTTGAGGGCAAGAAAGCAGAAGACCCAGGGAATCATATAATGACCTTTCACCTGTGGTGCTCATCGAATAACATCATTGAAGATACTATTTGATTGAGGCTATTTCAACGCACTCTCACAGGAGTTGCCACGAAATGGTACGGCGAGCAACCCCCTGATTCACATAGAACTTTTAGTGCCCTCGTTACCCATTCACCATGATTTGAGAATGGATTTATTTCAGACAATCCCCCTCTACCCACATTTCTGAACATCTCCATGAGTGGAGACGACGTTGCAGCTGATGCAAAGCACAAATCAACGACCGAGTGCTTTTAGATTTATTCTTGAAAACTCTGACAATGGAGATTTCAAAGGATGTGGCACAGTAAAACCCCACATCCGAAGAGGATGCAATCAATAAAGCCCAACATCTTGAAGTGATCTATACGCAATCAGGATAAATATACAATATCCTGCCTAACGCCCCACACCTGCAATCTTATAAAGAATTTCCAAGCACGTTGAACTATGCAGACAAAATTATTCTGTCAATGACCCAAGGGTACCTAGGTAGCAGTAGTTAGAATTCTTTTTACACACATAGGTCTACCCAGAACATGTCTCAACTTAGATTTCAAAGTCATCATATGCAGCAGAAAAATTTGACTAATAGGGCGCCAGCGTATCACCAAGGAGGACCTTACCCTCTGGCTAAGGGGACCCAGTACACGAGAAGAAAATATGACAGAAGAACTCCCCCCCAATGGCCAGGTGCAAACACGGGACAACAATATGCTCAGTCCCAAGAACATAACCCACCGACGCAAAACAATGCACAGGTGAACTTTGCGCAGCCGTCCCAAAATCAACCACAACAGTATGATCAGGATAATCACCCTCATAATGTGGTTAAAAGAAAGGTAAAAAAAACTCAAAGGGAACCCTGGACAGGGGGTAGCAACCAACAGTGCCCACCGCGACCCCGGGCTGGAGATAACTCCAACCAGAACCAGAACTAGGAGCCAAGCAATGCCCAAAAGCAAGGAAAGAGCCCACCTCTATGAAAGAATATGTGGTGAGTACAAGCACTATACTCACCACTGTCCCGAACTCTCCTAAGCTTAAAAAGCTTCAGAGTCACTGAGGACAAGGAGGATCTTCCCAGACAACTACAGTTATGCAAGAACCCTCCCCCCATAAAGGAACGGTCAGTACTCAGCAGAAAAAACCCAACGATTCCAAGAAAGAAACCATGAAATTTACATGGCTGGGGAAGAAATGTTTTTCCAAACCCGGAATCGCAGCTATGACACCCCAACAGACACCGGTACGTCAGGGGCTAGTACGAGCGCGTCAACTGCACCTTTGACCATTCCAAATATTCCTTTGGAACCATTGCCAAAAATGGTTAGAGGGCCTAATAGGTGAACATGTAACTACTCCAAAGCAGCCCACAATTACAGCATCATAGACAATTTAGCTTAGTCACCTGTTGTGATGTCCTCTTTGGAGGTACTGTAGTCGTGCCCGAAGAAAAAGAAAGCCCTACTTTCCGCCTTAAGTGTCGTCGACCCTGCTGACATGCGCATGATGGCTTTTTATTTAGACAAAGCCACCCCTAGGCTTCCGTCCATGGTCACCTTCCAGATACCAATGTCGGTACATAATATCACTATTCACTGATGTGTCATTGTCAAGGGTGCATCCACATGCATCATGTCAAATAATGTATGGCAGAAGTTAGGAGCCCACGAACTCAAACCTTCCGTCATCACACTCAGAGAATGCGACGGTCGGCCTTCGATACCCATCGGTCTCTTCCAAAAGGTACCATCAGCTTAGCCAGAAAAACTGTCCACATAGACATCGAAGTCTTGGACGCTTACTTAGATTACAATATAATTCTTGGGCAGAGTTACATGTACACCATGTCGGCCATAGCATCCTCCGTTTTCCACATCATGATGTTCCCCCACGAGGATCAAATCATTACAGTAGACCAACTAAAGCACACTGAAAAGCGTCCTTTGAGCAACACAGATATGGTTCTACCCTATGTAGACAAAGCCATAGATGGTATTTTACAGTATCAATAATATGGCCCTAGCAAATTCAAACCATCATTCGTCCTAGGATCATTCCTAGGCGACCCTTCTATTATCCCTGGGGTATCGCCTGATGCCACAGCGGCCCCGGTATGAATGATTTCCACATCAAGCACCGAGGTTAGTTAGGACACAGACTCAAGTAGTAAAAACACCGAGGCATCAGCTACTGCAGCCTCCCTAGTCTATGCCACCTCCCAAACTCCTTTCCTATACCCACCTCCTGGCTTCACCTCCCAGCAGGTCTTGGCAACACTGGTACTACCCAAAATATCATTGGCATTCCCAATGTGGTATCTCGTTCCCCCTCCAGGAACGCCAGCTACCAAAATTACTACGTTTGGGTTAAAGCCCCCCGGTCCTGAGGAGCCCCAACCTACCCAAGTAGCAGTCGAAAAAGCCCCCACAAGGGAACTCCCCACTGCGAAACCGAAAACCATGATAAAGAAAATCGCCAAGAAAGGAAAGAAAGTGGTGACCCCCACCATATAGAGGGAGTCATCAGCCTATGCTATATGTGATGTCACAGGAGTTGGACGAATTAAAAAGACTCCTTGACTACGAGGTAGGCACCTCAAAATGACATTCCCATAAAAATGAACTTGCCACCAAAAGTACAGGCAAACCGCTACGTAGCAATCACGCATGCGCCCTCTGTGACACCTATGGGCATTATACCCACCATTATCTAGAAATACCATAGTATAGGGATGCGTTACATATGGTCGAGTGATCCTATCAAAAGGATCCCTCCATCCAGGCATCTGGAAATGAACTGCGTACCATCCGGTACCTACAGGAGGGACGAAGGTCACTAGATCGACAACCATTCGTCCCTCCTCCACCCAAGCCACCATACACCAACCAGGGAAAAGGAAACCTGGTTGCCTCATCTTCTTGAGATTTAGGCACATCGATTACTATAGATGGCTTGGTCAGGTCTTTGATCTAAGGTCACCTAAGCAATAGTAATCTGTATTCGGGGAGATCCTAGACAGGGAGCACTAACCGGCAGCACCCTCCCCCATGATCTCAGTCTAGGGGTAACCACAACTGAAATCAAAACTAGGACCCAGGTAACAACTCCCAAGAAAAAATTGGAGCTTAGAGTATCTGATCACCAGTCCGAAAGAAGTATGGTGATCAGCACTCCATAATAAACAGAGGCAAGGCCACACATTCGCACTCCTGAAAAAATATTTTTTTCAAGCGCCGGTAGGTATGCACCCTCCCATATTCCTTCCCAAAATTCATGTTTTTCAATAATTTTGGATGAAAAGAAGATGATTTCACTTGAGGTAGTTTTTTTTTGCAGGAAGAACCCACAAACCATTCACAACACCGATCACAGAAAATTCCGGAGTAGGTATCATTCTACCCTCAGCATGATAGAGTCCCAGAAAAATTTGCATATCCTGACATCATTTTTCCATTAGAAATAAACAATAGGGTCCTCAGACCCAATCACGTTTATCATCACCTCACCCTTCGTATGATAAACGTCCGCGATGGTCAGTAGAGCCTCTCCTCCATGGCAATCATCATCCCAGGTAGACCATACATCACCCCACAAGTGACACCATGGCCATACCATTTTAGTCTAGGAAGCACCTCATGCCCATCCATATATCATGCATAAGTTCAATTTCACCATTTAAACTGGACCTCCTTCCTGGACGATCGGGTTTTACAATAAGAATGAAAGCGCACCTCTGTGCATCGCATTTGGCCCACCATACCTCCATCAACATTAACCCATCTGCGACATCTTCCGCTTCATCAACCCCGCACATGAGACCAACCAATGGGACCCCTACCCCCAGCAAAACACCGTCCTCACACCATCAAGTGAGTGACCCTCTTTCATGTTTTTGGGTACCTGTCTCTATGTTTTGTACAAACCAAACCCCATTATTTTATTCTTTTGGTAAGTGTACAAAGACCGCAAACGATTCCATTCACCTCTTTGCCCTCATATTTCACCTTTTCTCCCATGGTAGTATTCCCCCATATCCCTTGGTCAAAGTATTTCATACCCCCCATGCATGCACCATTACGACAATCATAGCTAGTTAATACCTGCCCTGGAAGTCCTACCGACTCCAGGGAATTTTCCCTTAAGAAATACCTATGACTGCTACCAAGCTGCTCAAATATACTTCGACCTCAAACATCTGAATCCCCATCATCCATTTTCAACTACCGCTCACCAACATGCCTATGTTAAACCCATTATGGTTCGGTTAAGGCTTCCTTTTTGTCGACATTAACACCTCTTTTACAAAAAGGAAGCGGTACCTTGGATGACCCCTCCCCATGCAAAGAGGTATCCTCAGGTGGCACTATAGGAGACATAATTTTCCATAGATGTCATCGATCCTCTTTACATTCGCCTACATCAAAAGCTTTCATGTCACGATGGTATCGTACCTTACAACCATTGCACGTTGATCAAGATCTATTGAAGACCTGTGCCTTTATAAGCGTCTCTGACAACAATGCTTACACGGGAAAGTCCCAGCTAATACATATGCGTACATTGTGCAGTGATATGCCATACCAAGATTATGAATACAAGTACCACATTCCACCTATTTTCAAAGAAAAAATGCCCCTGAGGGCGTCGACAGTCATCATCAACAACCACCAACATCACTACCATAGTAGTGGCATAGACAACACATGTATATGTTAATTTTGTTTAACTAGCCATAGCATCATGAGCATGGGACATGTTCGCCTCGTTGAAATTTTGCAAATATGTTGTATATTTTGTCTGCTTGCAGGGGGTCCCTTAGGCCATGGTTATCTCGGAAATGGTGCAAGATTTTTTCTATTCTACCTATAGGCCTCTCTCTCTCTCTCTTTGCGTATGATACAGAAAGAAACTATAATATATTTCGGCTATACAGTTCTTCCTAGACCTCACACATTAGGGGGCAACTGTTAACACTGGAAAATCGTACAACAGAAGATGACATCAATTAATGTCAAGCCTAAGGATTTACAGGACAGGGATACATTATGGAATCAAGAAGTATTTAAAATCTCTAAGGTTTTGAGAAAATAAAATTTGAACTAGTCATAAATGCTCAAATGCGCACTTTTTCCTTCTAAAAGAGTGCCTTCTGCGAGTACTGGAGCTCGATAAGCGCGCATTCCTGGAAGTAGAAAAAATTCACTTTCCAAGACCATAAGCAAGCAAAGGATAATTTCTCCTTATGTGAAAGCCACCTAAGGACAGCACCAGCGCCTCCTTAGACATTGTGTGTGCACAAAAAAGCATATTTGAGCACACAATGGAATCACATACCTCCCTTGGGTCACCATCCATCATGTACCAAGGGAGGGAAGGAGGATTTGAAGCTCACCTATATAAACCCACCAAGAGATGAACAAAGTGTGATCACAAGGTTATGCTGGCCAAATTTGCCCAAGCAACAACAACATCATGTGTGACCCAAGGAGTTGGAGCAAGAGAGGACTCGATGGTTGGGCACCCAACATCTTAGTCCACCACAACAGAGAGAGAGAGTTAGACTGTGTCAGAAGGCAGAACTTGAAGGACAAAATCCATGCATCGGGACCTAGAGTCATTGCCTAGGGGCCCTTTGGCAAGTGGGTAAGATTTGTTTTCATTCCAAGCATTCAATAGGAAGAGGCCATCGAGCCATTGTTTACCTTGTTACTGTTTGGAACTCTCTATATAGCTTCTTTTGTGTTTTTAGTTTTAGTTTTTTAATAGAACATACTTCAGCGTATTACTTAATTTAAGTTTTATTCTTTTGAGCTCCCACCACATACTTCATGTTACCTATAGTTTAGAGGGTAAACCACACTCTCTAAACTCGTGCCATTTCGTACACTTGTGTGTCGAATCCACCACAAAAGTAGGTATGAAATTGATGTTGTCACTCCTAAGAAAGCCCTCAAAATCTAGAAACATTTCATCACCAGTTGTGGCAGAGGAAGTTGAAGAAGGGAATAGGTCATATCCCCCAGAACGAGTAAGCATGGAAACAGAGCCTTTGGAGAAGATTAACACACCTAGAACATCAGCTGCAAAACATAAGTAAACAATCAAAAAATAAGGTAGCAAAAGAGTCACCAGGAGCCAGAAAGTGGCTAAAGGAAAATTAGAGGACATCTTGCATGCAATTGACATTGAAGAATCACCCATTGTGCAAGCTGAACACATTGAAGATGGATGAAGAAATTTGAAGAAAGGTAAGACAACTAAAAAATTAGCGTTTGCAGGTGATGATGCTGATTTCATTTTTCAGCCTAGGAAGCCAATGACTAGACATGCAAGGAAGGCCATGGAAAGCAGCAAAGAGACTGAGAAGATCAATGAAACTGCCCAGCCACCAAGCATCATATATTTGTCTTCACCTACAAAAGAAGAATTGGTTATCAAACAAAGAAATGATAAAGCGAAAATTAGTGAAAAATCAAAAATTAAAACCCTTAAAGAGCAGTTGAAGGAGGTAGGTAAGGAGATATTAGTTTTGAATCAAGAGGCAAAGAAACACATAGTTGAGAAAGTTTAGTTTGAGAAAATGAAGAAAATATGGGAAGATCAAGTCACAAGTGTTTCAAAAACCTTGGAAAATACAGAGAAGTTGATGAAATGGACTCAACCATTGAGAGGGGAGGTTAAGCATGTTAGGAGGATGAATTTTCACTTACAATCCAAAAGAAGAGCTTTAAAAGAAAAAGTAGAAGATCTTTAGGAGCAATTAGATTTGATTCATGTGGAGCTAGAAAAGAAAGGATTGAAAATGAAAGTGGTAGAAGAGCCCATTAGTCAAATGATTGTGAATGAGGAGGAAACACCACAAGAGTATTAAGTTAAGATGGAATATGTTTTAGGAGGTTCATAACATGTAGAGAGTAAAAATTTTGCAGCTAGAGAATATTTTTTGAAGAACACCTTGAAAACAACATTTTCTGGTTTTTAACACAATTTCGTAGCGTAACTCAGGCTTGAGGGTAGAAATACGCTATGAAAATTCTAGTAGGTGCTTTTTTTCTTTGAAAATTAGTTTTGGAATGTTTTATGGAGGGATATCGATGGTTTGCAAGGTGTCATAACATAATGAAGGTGTTGGAACAACAAAGAAGTCAAGAAGATAGATGGAAAAGCCATTTTAACTACGCTACTAAAAATTGCTACGAAACTGCCTAAAACTGCCCTGTTTCCTTAGCGAGTAATTTTTGAAGGATTTTGAGCATGTTAAAAAAAAAAAATTCGAGCTGGAGACCTCCAGCATGTCAGTGGACCTTATTAGTAGATATTCATGACTCAAATAAAGTACCACACAACTACCTCATCAGTCAAAACAACGTTAAAGATGAAGATCATCCATTCCTAAAAAGCAGGGTTATGTTCCCCAAATATAGGAGTGTTTTAAAGATGTAAAGTGGTGGTGAACTAGGATCATTTTTCATTCAAGCATGTGACATTCATGATGTAACCATTATGTAACTGTTTCAGTAATAGGATAAAGGAATGTAATAAATAGGAGATAGAGTCCTATTAGGATTTTGTTTTCTTTAAGGATCGTTGTCAGTTTTCTATTTTAAGTTAGTGATTTCAGTTATGATAGGTGTCAGAATAGAATTCAAGGATCTAGCCATTAGGCAGATCATCCTATTGTAAATAATGTATATTTATATACAAAACATCGAAGAAGCAAGGGGTTGGAGAATATTTCACCAAATTTTTTCTTGTATGTTTCATCCATTTTTAGTAATAAAAAAGTGACATTCTACTTCCAGACCAAAGATTCTCATGAGTTTTTTGATTTGTTATTGATCTTCATCTTTATGTTTAATAACTTGCAATAGATTTCATCTCTAATTACTTAGAATTCATAATATTATTCTCTGACTTCCTTTAGTGGTGAAATGACTGTGTTTTCCTATGTTGTGTTTGTGAATTATCTCTGTTAAAAACCTCTATCTGCCTCAGCTTCCATGTGAAGAACCACTGTCACTAAGACTACTGATTTTTGACTCCATAATACTAATGGTAGCAAGCCTTCATTTTTCAACCTGCAATCATACAAAAAAAAATTACAATTCCATAGAGTTAGCCATCTAGTACTATCTTTATTCAAAATCATAAACCCTCTTTGAGAGAGCCCTCTCAATCTGAAGAGGCTAATCTTCAGTTAGAAGTGATTTGAAACTGTTACATTGAGTTGATTAATGAGCAACCAATCAAGATCAATTTGGTGATAACATTTTGGTGCGTCTGCCGGGAGGCTATTTCCCGAAGTTTTTGTGCAATCATTGAAGTTGAACTCTTAGAGGTAGCAGGAGCTTAGAATCTGTTCGAGGCTGCAACTACCTTGGTGACTCTATTTCAAAAATTCATTTTCAAAGGTGGCTTTTAGAAGGAGATACACGAGGAGAAATACGGAACCGAACCCACCTTCTATTGTGGATAATCCAAACACAATTTCTAGAGGCATTCAAAGCAACTCTTCAAAATCAGGTACTCCATCACATTCAGGAGCTTTGTCCTTTGAAGTTTTAAGAAGTCCTCAAGATAAAACATTTGATGATAAAATTCAGGAAGTCTTGTTTAGGTCTGAAAATGAAAATGAATTGATTGAGATTGTTTTAGACCTGCAAAGAAGAGGTATTTATACCTCAGCCTTAGTGACCCAAAAATATAGAGAAGAATTATGGGGGGTAGTCACATCATAGTTATTGTTAGAGAGGGAATCTTTTGATAAATTGAAGGAATTAGACCCATTTGAATTTTTTCTAAGAAGAAAATCTGGTATTCCTTTACCTAACTGGAGTTCAATTGTAACTCAAATACAAAGAACAACTTCACCACCTCCTAACAGTTCATCCTCTACTACTCCAGTCCCTAAAATACCACAATCTCTATTGTCATTGCTGGAAATGTTCCACTTCCATCACCTCCTACTGCACCTGCTAGATATGCTCCACTTGTTCTTCCAGCTGTCCTTAATGCCCTCCCTAGTAAGTACTTTGCTAGAATTAAAACTTGGGGGATTGATGAAGAAATTACAGTTGAGGAACATGTAGATCAATTCAATGACTTCATAGACAGAGAGGAGGTATACCATGAAAATGTCAATATGAGACTATTTTCTCAAAGTTTCAATGGTAAGGTCAAAAAGTGGTTTAAAGCCCTTGGTCCAGGAAGCTTACATAATTGGAATTAGTTTGAGGATAGTTTCTTGAGAAAATGGGGAAATAGAACAAACCTTGTACAGGCCCTCACTGAGTATAATATTCAGAAAATACCTGTAGATGAAACTATCTAAAATTTCTCCAAGAGATTTAACAAAGTCTGTGATTCCATCCCTGCTCATCTTAAACCTCCACCAAGAGCTGCTCAATTGCGCTATGCTGAGGCATTTGATTATGAATTTTCTATCCTTCTTAGAGAAAGAGAATCTGCCTCACTAGAATAAATGAAAAATGATGTTGTGAAAGTGGAAGTGAATATGATAGCAACCAAGAAATACAAGATGAGAAAAACAAAATTGAAAGAAGAAGAAAAGCCTTCCACCTCAGATGAAAAATTTGACTCCATGATGAAGAAAATGGAAAAAACTTATGGATAGGCTTTCGCTTCTACACCTCCTGCACAACATGAGCCAAAATTTATAAATCCACAATTTAGAAGGCATAAAAATCAGCAAATACCAAGGGAAAAAAAAATCAGCCTAACCCTCAAGTGAGGCCTCCTTTTCAGCAGAACTTAATTGATGAAGATGAAACTCAACCTAAAATTCGAGAAGACTCAATTCACTGCCTAGATGAAAACATGTCTCGAATATTTTTGACCAAAGAAGAACATGATGAGTCTAATTATGATGCAAATAAAGGTGAGGAACAATCTGAATATCTTAAGGGTTATTAACATGCAATCTTTGAGATACAGAAGCAATATAATCTTAGAAACAGAAATGTTCCTATTACTACAAATAAAACACAACCCAAGAAAGATGCTCCTAAAGAAGCCAAGGCTAGAAAAGATCCACCACCTCCTCCCCCTGTCAAAGAAATTGAAAATATTACTTCTGCTTTCAGTTTGGAGAATGAGATTTCAAAAATCAAGATCCCAGTCCCTTTTGGAGAAATTCTTAAAGTGAATGAGTATAGAAGCAAAATTTTACAAATGTTGAATTCTCAATCAGGAGCTTCAAACATCCCTAATGTGCAAGAAGGTCATCCTACCATTTACTTGGGACCAATATTGGAACATGAGCAGAGTGAAGAAGTACCTCCTTTCTATGTCAGCCTTAGCATTCATGACATGACCTTACACAATGCCATGTTGGATTTAGGGGCTTCTCATAACCTCATGCCTAAGGTGATTATAGAGAGGATGGGTTTGGAAATCACTAGGCCATACAAGGATCTATTTTATTTTGATTCTAAAAGAGTTCAATGCATAAGATTGATAAAGGATGTTGTTTTTGTCCTAACACAATTGCCTGCCAAGATAGTGGTAATGTACATTGTGGTAGCTAACATTCCATCCAAGTTTGGCATGCTCTTATCCAGATCTTGGGTAGAAAAAATCAAAGGTACCATGCAGATGGACTTGGCATATGCCACCATTCTTGTTTTTGGTGAGCAAAGAAAGTTGTACAGAGAGACAGTGATGGCTTATATGGTAAGAAATAAGGATAAACCTTAGAATTTTCCAATTAATGTTGTTGAAACTTAATTAGGATCAGAAATTATTTTCAATGAGCTAACTGATGAAGCAGAAAATGAAAGGAAAGTAGAAATTCAAGAAATTGAAAATCAGCGAATTGAAAATCAGGAAATCATTGAAGAAAAAGTAGAGGGATGGTGGCTTTTGCATTTTGATGGATAAGCTGGAAGAGAGGGGGTTGAATCATGCATATGGATCACTACTCCTGATGATGAATGTAAGTTATATTATTTCAAACTGAACTTTGATTACTCAAACAATATGGCTGAATATGAATCTTTGTTTTTGGGTTTGGAAATTTTGAAAATATTGGGTGCCCAAAAAATTTCAGTTTGTGAAGATTCTAAATTGGTAATTAAACAAGTTGAAGGAATATATCAAACCAAGGATGTAAGTATGAGAGATTATAGAAATATGATCATGGAGATGTTGGAAAATTTTCAAGAATATTCATTTATTGTGAAAACTAGGGATCAAAACTTAGTAGCTGATTCCTTTGTTGTTTCTACAAGTTTGTTTGTCATCCCTGCACATTCCACTGAAAAGTATGAGATTGAAGTTCGTCATAGGCTTTCCATCCTAGATAACATCATTCATTGGCAAGTGTTTGAAGATGACCATCAAGTCAAAAATTTCATAGAGTTGAAGAAGGAGTTTGAAAGCACACAAGTAGATCAAAAAAACATGCTTGCTGAAACTAAGGGTAATTTTGAAGTTTTGTAGCTGAAGAACAATTGTATACCCAAGGGTCTTATTCCACTTGAAAATATTTTTTACCAAAATGATGTTTTCAAATATCCTAGAATTTAGGTTGATGATGAAGAGGTAGAGACTTGTAATCTTGGTACAATTGCGGTGCCTAAAATGATGAGGAAGTTTATTGATGTTTTTGCATGGAGTTATGCTGATTTGAAGTATGATCCCACTATTATTCAACAAACTATTCCTATCAAAGAGAATGAGAAACCTTTCAAACAGAAATTGAGAAGGATCAATTCCTTTCTCATGCCTCTGATTGAGAAGGAAATTAAGAAGCTTTTTGATGCAAAAATTATTGTTCCTATCAGATTCTCAAAATGGCTTGCTAACTTGGTACTAGTCAGAAAGAAGAGTGGAGAGATCGAAATCTGCATTTATTTCAGGAACTTGAACAAGGCTTCTCGAAAGGAAAATTACCCTCTCCCTAAGATGGATCAAATTCTGCAGAATATTCTTGGTTCCCAAAGAATGTCAATGCTGGATGGTTTTTTAGGATACAATCAGATATTAGTACACCTAGAATACCAGGATAAAATTGATTTTACCACACCATGGGGGACATTCATGTATGACAAGATGCCCTTTGGTTTGATGAATGATTTTTCAAAGAGCAATGGACATTTCCTTTGTTGAGGAGAAATAAAAGCTAGTGGTGGTCTATCTGGATGACATAACTGTATTCTCAAGAAGAGAGGAAGACCATTTGAAGCATCTGGAGAAAGTCTTGCTGAAGTGTAGAAGATTTAGTATTTCCCGTCATTATACTAAAGGTATTTTTTCTCTAACTTCTGGAAATTTTCTTTCAAATATTATATCAAAATATGGGATAAATATTGACCCAAATAGAGTCAATTCCATTCAGAAAGTTGACTTGCCAAGGAACAAGAAGGAAATTTAGTCTTTCCTTGGGAGAGTGAATTTTGTTAGAAGGTTCATCCCGAACTTTGCTGAGATTGTCAAAGATATAACCAAGATGCTGAAGAAAGGAGCTAATATTAAATGGAAAGTTGAAGCAAAGTAGTCATTTGAAGAAATTAAGAAAGTACTCACTCAGGCCCTACTGTTGATTAGCCCAGATTTTTCAAAAGAGTTTTTGGTTTTTAATTTTGCATCTAAAAACACTATTGCTGGAGTTTACTATAGAAAGGACAACAAGGTAGAGAGCATCCCATTTCATTCTTTAGTATAACCCTTGCTAACTCGAAGCCGAAGTACAATATTTTAGAAAAACAGGCATATGCTTTGATCAAAGCCATTAAATATTTCATAATCTATATTCTGCATTCTCATGTCATAGAATTTGTGCCTAACACTGTGGTGAAGGAAATATTGACTCAAGCTGATCTTGATGGAAAGAGAGGGAAGTGGATAGCTAATTTTCTGGAGTATGATATAGAAATTATACCTACAAAATTGGTGAAAGGACAGGGGCTAGCAAAGCTGATGGAACAATCCAATTTTCACTGTCTTGATATGAATTTTATTGCAGAAATTTCAGAATTATCAGATGAAGAAGAAGAGTTGATTCTTATTGAAGAGAAGTACATTTTATCTAACTGGTATAGAGACATTGTCTTTGTCTTGCATCATCATAGAGCTCCTGTATAATTGACTAAATCAAAATCAAGGTTTGTGAAGCTGAAATCTCTGAGCTATTACATTATAGATAATAATATTTATTGGAAAGATATTGGTGGCATTATTTTGAATTGTTTGCTGGAAGAGGAAGCTGGAAAGGTAATTGAAGAGTTTCATAAAGGATATTGTGGAGGACATCACTACTGGAAGGCCACATCAAAAAAAATTCTTATAGAAGGGTGCTACTGGCCCACCATGTTCAAGGATGTCTACAAGAAGATAGCTACCTGCCATGAATGTCAGATTTTTGATGGTAATAAAAATATAGTTCCTTTAACCTTGATGCCAATTTATGCTGAGGCGCCTTTCCAGCAGTGGGGGCTAGATTTTATTGGGGAAATACACCCATCTTCTTCAAGGCAGCATCGCTGGATCCTGAAAGCAACAGATTATTTCACCAAGTGGATTGAAGCAATCCCAACAAGGCAAGCAAATGATTTAGTCATCACTAAATTATTAGAGAATAACATATTGTCCAGATTTGGCTGTCCTACGAATATTATTATTGACAATGCACAGGCTTTCAAATCCAAAAGGTTGATCATCTTTTTTCATCGGTATCACATAACACTTGGACACTCTACTGCTTATTACCCACAGTGTAATGGTCTTACTAAATATTCTAATAAAAGAATTGTGAGGATTATCAAAAAGGTACGATAGGAAAAAAAAAGATCTTGGCATTTGAAGTTGAAGTATGCTCTGTGGGCTGATAGAGTATGTACAAAAAGATCAATCGGTACTTCACCTTATGAGTTAGTGTATGGAGTTGAAGCCATTTTTCCCACATCCTTGGGAGTACCTGTTATGAAATTGATGCAAGGACTAGAGGAGGAGCCTAATGCTATTCAGAGGAGAATAAACCAGCTTATAGCTCTGCAAGAAAAAATGGAGGAGGTATATAACAACCATCAGCAGTTAGAAAACAAAATAAAGAAGACATTTGACAAGAAGGTCAAAGAAGAAAATTTTCAGATTCAAGATGTGGTGTTGAAGTCGAAGGCCAGAATTGAAGAAAAGGGGAAACATGGTAAGTTTGAGAACATCTGGAAAGGACCATTCGTAGTAACTGCATTCCGTGGAAACAACACTTATCTATTTCAGGAGATGGATGGACAACCTTATGCTGGAGGTCCTGTCAATGGCAGGTTTCTAAAGCACTATTCCTCTTAAGTTCTACTGATTTTTCACTCCATTGTATATATTCCATTTTATTATGATTTTCAGCTAATAAAGACAGGTTGATCATCAAAATTGATCCCAAGGTGAAGGCCATTATATTTTAAAGAAGGCTTGGCAAATTTTTAAAGTTCTTTATTTCCAAAAAAAAAGATAGATGGCACTGGAATTATAGGTTCTTTTGTGTACCATAGGGGCACGCCATACAAGTGGAGCCATTTTTATCACTCATAAAATTGTGAAACATTACTTGACATGGTCATACAATTCACACATCAAAAGGATAAGGTTCCTTAAGCCTTTTCAAGTTGGTATAGGAAAATTTCATTTTTTACATGTTTAACCTATCCTAAGGTTCATGGTCACCACCATTTATGTCATGTCATGTACCATCATTTCTCATATGGTGTCAGTTTTCATTCCCCATGAATTTAAAATAAAAAAGGGCGCTTGTGCAAGTGTTTCAAATTTTTGTAGCATTTTATACAGTAAAAAAACAATTTTCACTACGAAACTGCCTAATAGCTTCGTAGCGAAACTATCAGAGGTTAAACTGATTACGCTACAAATTTTTTTTTTCTTACCTGTCTTGTCAAATTCGATATGAAATGTCATTCCATGATTGGAGGAGTTAGGGTGGAGGTAATTCGAGTCTGTTATGATTAATTCAAAGGTACATAGCCGTGTTTGAGGTCATCATTACCCTTTTTGGCATGTATGTGTCATGATTAAAGCATGAGATGTCAATTAAACCATAAAACCTTACCCCAATTAGCCTTTTGTCATATTGCGCTTTATCTTTACATGTAATTCTATCTCTAGAGAGTTGTTTCATTGAGCCAAGAAGGTTGCTGGCAGATTTGAACTTTACAGGTGTCATCAAGCAAGTGAGGTTGTGAAGATATAAAGCACTTATGACTGCAAGGAGGAAAACAAAAAAAGGTGGTCATTGCCACTGGTATGAGCCCATGGACATGAATTTTCTCAATGGAGACTAAACTACCATAGAGGTTTTCAAAAGAACTGGTTGCTTGCAATTCTGTCAGAGGTTGCAGGGCTTTCATGTATAGGTTTCCAAGGATTTTTCTACCAGCTTCACAGGAACAACTTCAAAAGTGGGAATTCTGAACGTTACAGTGACACCTAAGACCATTTCAATAGCAACATGAATCCCTAGAGGAGGGGAACAATGGTTTAAAGGTATCAAGTTCACAATGCAGGGTTTCAAGGAGTTCATCAAGAAAGAACATAGTGAAATTGATCTGACAAATAATATCCCTAGGAGTTTCATGAAGGACAACTATTCAAAGCTGCTGATGATCATCCATAATTATTTTACCCATGAATGAAGGTTTCACATGGTCTACTCCTATCACCTTAGGCTTTTGCTGCATTTTGTGGGTAAGAGGTCGCTTGACTTGCATTTTTAATTATACAAAAGTTTAGGGAAAATGTAAGATAAGGTTAAAATTAAAACAGAGGGAAATGAAACTTCTTTTTTTCATAATGGTTTGACTAAGATGTTGTTGTTAAAGGAATTGAAGGGAATAGACAGAGATTGGACTTACCTCTTGTTCATAAGTGGGTATTAAATTTATGTTGTCACTCCTAAGAAAGCCCTCAAATCTAGAAACATTTCATCACCAGTTCTGGCAGAGGAAGTTGAAGAAGGGAATAGGTCATCTCCCCCAAAACTAGTAAGCATGGAGGCAGAGCCTTTTCAAAAGATTAACACACCTAGAACATCACCTGCAAAACAGAAGCAAACATTCAACAAACAACGCAACAAAAGAGTAACTAGGAGCCACACAGTGGCTAAAAGAAACTTAGAGGACATCTTGCATGCAATTGACATTGAATAATCACCCATTGTGCAAGCTGAAGACATTGAATATGGAGGAAGAAAGTTGAAGAAAGGTAATATAGCTAAAAAATTAGAGTTTACAGTTGATGATGCTAGTTTCATTTTTCAGCCTAGGAAGCCAATGATGAAAAATTCAAGGAAGTTCATGGTAAGCAGTAAAGAGACTGAGAATATCAATGAAACTGCCTAGCCACCATGCATCATAGATTTGTCTTCACCTGCAAAATAAGAGCTTGTTATCAAACAAAGAAAGGGTAAAGAGAAAATTAGTGAAAAATCAGAAATTGAAACCCTTAAAGAGTAGTTGAAGGAGGCAGGTAAGTAGATATCAGTTTTCAAGAAAGAGGCAAAGAAAAATAGAGTTGACAAAGTTCAATTTGAGAAAATGAAGAAAATCTGGGAAGATCAAGTCACAAGTGTTTCAAAAACCTTGGACAATACAAAGAAGTTGATGAAATGGGATCAGCCATTGAGAGGGGAGGTTAAGAATGTTAGGAGGATGAATTTTCACTTACAATCTAGAAAAAAATCTTTAAAGGACAAAGTAGAAGATCTTCAGGAGCAATTAGATTTGATTCATGTGGAGTTGGAAAAGAAAGGATTGAAAATGACAGTGGTAGAAGAGCCCATTAGTCAACTAATTGTGAATGAGGAGGAAAAACCATAGGAGTAATAATTTAAGATGGAATATGTTTTAGGAAGTTCATAACATGCATAGAGTTAAAAATTTTCAGCTGGAGAACATTTTTTGAAGACCACCTTGAAAACAACATTTTCTAGTTTTTTACACAGTTTTGTAGCGTACCTCAGGCTTGAGGCCAGAAATAAGCTACGAAAATTCCTGTAGGTGATTTTTTCTTTGAAACTCAGTTTTGGCATGTTTTATGGAGGGAGATCGATGGTTTGCCAGGAATCATAACATAATGAAGGTTTTGGAACATAAAATAAGTCAAGAAGATAGATGGAAAAGCCATTTTTCCTACGCTACTAAAAATCGCTAGGAAACTACCTAAAACTGTCCCATTTTCGTAGCGAGTAAGTTTTGAAGGATTTTTAGCATCTTAACAACATTTTTTGCCAGTTGGAGACCTCCAGAATTCAGTAGAACTTATTAGCATATATTCATGACTCAAATAAAGTACCATACAACCATCTCATCAGTCAAAAAAACGTTAAAGATGAAGATCGTCCATTCCTAAAAAGCAGGGTTATGTTCCACAAATATAGGAGTGTTTTAAAGATGTGAAGTGGTGGTGAACTAGGGTCATTTGTCATTTGAGCATGTGACATTCATGATGTAACCATTATCTTACTGTTTCAGTAATAGGATAAAGGAATGTAATAAATAGGAGATAGAGTCCTATTAGGATTTTGTTTTCTTTAAGGATAGCTCAGTTTTCTGTTTTAAGTTAGTGATTTCAGTTATGATAGGTGTCAAAATAGAATTCGAGGATCTAGCCATTAGGCAGATCATCCTATTGTAAAGAATGTCTATTTATAGACAAAACATCGAAGAAGTAAGGGGTTGGAGAATATTACACCAAATTGTTGCTTGTATGTTTCATCCATTTTCAGTAATACAAAAGTGACATTCTACTTCTAGACCTGAGATTATCATGATGTTTTTGATGCCTTATTAATCTGTATCTTTATTTTTAATCACTTGCATTAGATTTCATTTATAATTACTCAAATTTTCATAATATTATGCTCAGAATTCCTTTAGTGGTGAAATGACTGTGTTTTCCTATGTTGTGTGTGTGAATTATCTTTGTTAAAAACCTCTATTTGCCTCAACTACCATGTGAAGAGCCACTGTCACTAAGACTATTAATTGTTGACTCCATAAGCCCAATGGTAGCAAGCCTTCATTTTTCAACCTGAAATCATACAAAAACAAGTTACAATTCCATAGATTTAGCCATCTAGTACTATCTTTATTCAAAATCATAAACCCCCTTTAAGAGAGCCCTCTCAAACTGAAGAGGCTAATCTTCAGTTAGAAGTGGTTTGAAAAAATTACATTGAGTTGATTGATGATCAGTCAATCAAGATCAATTTGGTGATAACATATGTCCTGCAACGTTGTAAGGTTTTCAGGGAGGGAACATTCTCTATGAAGAGGCTTGCTAATAGTTGGAATCTCTGTTCTGGGGGTTTTTCTCAAAATGTTCTCTGGATTTTCAACTATTGCAGGAGGATTTGGGTTAGGGTGAGATCTGGTAAAAATTATTCTAGGAGCCAGAATTTCGACCCAAAGCACATACATGATGAATGTTTTAAAAAAGCTGAAAAACCAATATGTCAAAAATACCTGAATCACACAATATTTTGACTGGGGCTTCTGAGTTCCTATGAAATGTTAAGCTTTTCCAATAATTCCCCAGTATGGTCACCATTATGTTGTGGCCCTGTAATTTATAAGATTTTCAAGAATAAATGACAGAGGACAACATCAAACCGCTATGGATTCCAGGACCTAGCCTTCCTAGACCTAGAGAGGGCTCTCTTTGTTCTTATGATTTATATTGATAGTTATAAATGCTGATGTGAGGATAGTTATAGAAATTATGAGGGCTATTTGTTTTGACTGATTTTTTGGTTGGACAGATAGAGTTGTAGAGCTTAATCCATTGGGCTATGGAGTCATGAAAGGCTGAATTTTGCATCAAATTTTCAAGGGCATTCACAGGGCAAGCTAACTATGCTGATTAGATCTTACTGGAAGTGTGAACATGACATGAAAGAAATCAGTGAGTTCAGTAATAGTCTAATATTCCTAAATTAGCATGCAGCTAATAGGGATATTAATTTTTCTTTAAAATTCTAGATAGATGAATAAATGTGCAAAGGAGGTTAATTAAACTCCTAATAAAGAATAAATCAATGCCAAATATGAAAAAGGATGAATCTTGTCTATGTAAATAAGCACCCTTAGGTGTGAAAGGGGCTAATAATATTGACTGGGTCAACCTTGACCAATTCTATAGCGCTGTATTGAAGGAGTGCTCATCAATAAGGCACAATGTAATTCTAGTTGAAGATCTCTTGTGTGAAAGGGATGAGTCCAGTGAAGGTGGTTTAGGGTTTTGTACACTCTCATATTATAAAAGGAAGGGGAAGGCAGCATGAGGAGGTTGGTCAAGATATGATCTTTTTATATATTATCTGTTTAGACCAGATAGCTTTCTTTGGCTATTTAGCCTAGATTGCAAATGTTGTTTAGCATTGGAATTTCCTGTTTAGGAGTTCCTCCTCTTCCCATTGAGTAGATCTTGGGAGAGTTTGTATTGCATAGTCCACTATCTGGCTTGAAGGCCAGGCTTCTCCTTTCAATTACAACTCAAATCCTGTTGAGGATTTGCTTGTCTTTGCAAGCTGCAACAAGTGGAGAATAGGAGTCCTCTGATCTACTGGAGGAAGTATATTGGAGTGATTGAGATTCATTTCTTGATCTTGGCATGTGGCCAACTATTATCTATACCCTACAGTGCAGTTTCTATTCTAGATCTGCGTTATTCTTGTAGGAGTTGTTGCAGGGAGTTTGGGTGCACTATTTGGAGAGATGGTTTCTCAGTGTTGGAGATATGCCCTTCACTTTGAGGTCCATTGGAGGAGGATATTTTAGATATGATCCAAATATTCTGAATACTTCAGCATTTCTGAATATTTCTACAGATTTTCTTTCTTATATCTCATATCTAATTCTTATCCTTGGTGTAATGCTCAAAACCCCAAGGGGATCTAAAAGGGGAGCCTTTGTAGTGCATGGATCTGTTATGGATCTGAATTTTTATGCATAGATCTACTATAGATGTGACATGTAATCCACAACAGTTGCAGCCTAATAAAATAACGTTGTCAAGGCAATTTCAGTCCAGTCATGTGGTTGCAACACCTCTTTTAAGGGAATTTCTTCTGTTTATGTCTTGTATTTCCAGCTATGTATTTCAAGGGCCTCATTATACAATTATCTTGCTGCTATAAATGCTATTGAAGAACATTTTATTTTCCTCTTGCCCTTGCTATAAGTGAACTGCGTTATTTCATTGTTGTATTATTCATACATTGCTGCAGTCCCATTCTTGGGTATTTTCCAGCTGTACTAGGTGTGGGAAATCTATTTAACCCACCTAGAAAGATTTTTTTATGTTCTCCTCTTGGATTTAGGTCTTAGATTATCATATCTAGGGGATCCAAGGGCTAATCTTGTTTTCTGTAGCACATATTCCTGAAAAATGTGTTTTTCAGGCATGTCTTGCTAGCAATCCCAATTTAGGGATATTATAGTGGTATCAGAGCAACTATCTGGGCACAGCCTGTGCTTATTGAAGAGCCAATATGTATTTTCATGGAAAGAAAATACCGATGAAGAAATGTGGTTACACTGAAGACACAAAAGAAAAGGGTAAGATCCCTCTAACTAGAATTTTGCAAAGAGAAGAGTTCTCTAAAACTCTTTCTCAAGCTATGAATGAATTGAAGGAAGAAATATGGGGAATGAAGAGGGAAAGACATATAAGTCCCTCAACAAGATCTGCAAGATCTATATATGAGGAAAGCTCCAATTCCTCATCTTATGGGTGTGAGCATTCAGCCACATCATCAGATTTACAATGCTCTATCGGCCACTTTTTCATGAAGAAGAGGAAGAAGAAAGGAGATGTGCCAAAGAGGGAGACTCTTGGTGATTATTTGCAGGAGTATGAAGCTCAATCTAAGGAGTTCAAATGCCGAAAAGAAATAGCCCAAAGATTATCAAAGTTAAAATTTCAGGAAAGCTTCCCTTGGAATTATGACAATTCCCTCAAGGTATTCTCAACAATATAGGGTCAAATGAAAATTGCCTCCTTTTATACATGAGCCCAAGCCAAAGATTGAAAAATTTGCAAATCGGACAGAATGGGTGGAAAACACATTGATAGATACAGTCATCAATGCAAAGCTAACAGGAAAAATGGATACTACACAAGCTATGGTAGTTGCAAAACAGTCTGAAAATTCAACAAAAAGAGGCAGAGATGAAGGAACCTATACAGATGAGACCACCACAGATACTAAATTCAAGTTTATTTACAATAACAGGCCCAAATTCAGTTCCATAGGGAAAGAAAAAGTAATTGATGTTGAGGAGACAAATGAGCTTGAGGTAAACAATGATGAGGCTACAGTAATAGTAAATGAGACTCTTGCAGACATACAAAAAGATCAAAAAGAAGGTGAACAAGATACTCAGATGATTGAAAGATAGAAAAACATGGAGGCTTTTTCCTCACACACAGTGGAGGAAAAAGACTTAGACATCAAAGAAAGGTACAAGCAAATCAAACAAAAGAATGAAGAGATCAAAAGTGAGATTTATTCTCAATTCTTAAAACAGAAGCCAGGGAATCAGAATAGGTTACTTACAGCCTTTGACTTTTCCAAAAATAAAATGATTATTTCATATCTGCAACCAACTACTTCAACACCTAAGACAGTGGCAGACTACAAAAAGGTTGAATTTGAAGTAGATACTGAAAATGTGCATCAACCAGACCAAATAGAATTCCACAGACATAGCTCAGATATGTTATATTCAACTGTGGTAACAAAGGCTATGAGTGCTACTAAGTTGCAGAATACCATTATCAACATGCAGGATCAAATGAAACTGGACAAAGGCTCTTTGTATGCTAAAGATCTAAGGATGAAAGCCTTAGAAGACTTAGTTTTGCAGGTGGGAGTTGATCCTTCTCATTTTCCAGCAACAGAAATATTAATTAAAAAGCAAATGAGGACATTGCAACTTTGAGGAAACAGCTGAAGCTTCCTCAAAGTGAGCACCCACAGACTAACGAAATACTTCAAGATCAAACAGAAAAAGAAGAAATGATGCAGTTGATTCTCAAATTAACTGCTCAAATAAAAGAAATGGAAACACAATTGGATCAACTTATTAAGGAGAAAGAGACTGTGAATGAAACTAATGCTCCTATTATTCCTACAGTGATACAAGTTATTACTACAGCTGTGGCTTCCACTCTGGGAGAAAAATTAGCACCTAATGATCCATTGGCCACTGCAGTGCCAGTGCAATCATCTACTACATCAACCACAGCTTCTTCCACAACACAGGTACAACACATAGATGATGCAGGTCAAATAGTGAAAGAAATGGAGGAATTATCCTTGAAAAATAATGAGATAAATAGCTTGAAAACAATGATTCAAAGTCTTGAAGCTAACAACAAAATATCAATGATAACTGCTAAAAACCATGAGCAAAGAGCCAATAGACTTGAAGAACAAATGAAGAATTTACAAAAGGAGTTAACATCTACTGAACAGATTTCCTTCATCAAGAATTATCTTTGGACAAATATTATTGAGGCCATACATTCTCAATGGACTTCAATTCAGGTCATTTATGAGCAAAGAGACTTACTGTTAGCAGCCCAAACTGAGATTCAGAAAACCAAGGATGAATTAGCTAATAAGCCATCACAAGGTTTAAAACTCACCACTTTCCTAAACAATAAGAACAGAGCAGAGTTGGAAGAGATACAGATACAGGATAGAATAGAGACCATTTTACAAATCAAGAAGGTTCTGATAAAGAGAAATTTGATGAACAATTTAGAGGAGAAGTGTGATGCAATGAATATTTCTATAACCATGTTTTTGGCAAAATACACTATGCTGAGACAAACTGGTCTTCCAGATATTCATGTCTTCAATGACAAACTAATGGCCCAAAAATATTATGATAAGAAGATAAGGGAGTTTTCAAAAGAACAAGTCAACAAACCACTACCACAGGGCTCTCCCACAGGAAAGGCCATTCTTCAATATATTGAAGACTTATTTTTTCTTCAAGATGAGATCAAGCATCTTTTTGTTTTTAAGCCTAATTTTTCCAAGTAAACAGATGTTGATGAGAACTTTAGAAAGCTCAAAAATGTGAAAATACCAAATGCACAGCAATGGCAGGCTTTTACAGATTTAATGTAGCATTGAAAAGGCAAAACAGTGAAGAAAATTACATGAGAAAAGAGTCCAACAGAAAGTGAAACAAAAAAGACAGTCAGATGAATTTTTACTGAATAAAGGCTTCCTTTTACAGCAATAAAGAGTGAAAATATCAGTCAAAGTGTATCACGGTTTAAAGAACAACATTAAATTGTATCAGAAGAAAGAGTATCAGTGAAGGCAACTCAAACAAAGATATTTCCTAAGCAGGACAGCTTGCCAATAAAAGCTCCTTGATTAGATAGAGTTGTTCTATATATTTTGGATAATAGGACAGCTTGCTAATTTGTTAAGCAGTTGTCCCTCTTATTTTGTAAAGATATTTTGTATTTCCTAAAGATATTCCTATATCTCTCAAGGATATTTGTAAACAATATTTTGTATAAATACTTCTGTATTAGAAGTGTTAAAGGTGGAATAAAATTGCTAAGATTACTATAGACTTTTTGTTGATACATTGGAGGCTTACATGTGTTGATTTTGAAGTAGCAGAATAGACAAAGCTAATTGGGCATCATAATTCAGGATTTTTGCGATAAGTTAAAGAGTAAAGTGCATATCTTCTTGTCATTGTTTCATTTCTAAGTTCCATGCAATCCATTGTGTTTGATCTGTCTTAATGAGTAACTAGGAATATTACTTCGGGATTAGCTTATTGCTCCCTGTTTTAACTAAGTTACCATTTAAATATTTTCTGTTGATTTTCGGTGTTAAGAATTCTTCATTGCTCCTACTCTCGTTTGACCCCTACCTCCTTCCTCTATTGTCCAGATCAAAGGATCCTTCATTGCCCTTTATCCCGACTATACCATTTCATCAAAAAACCTTTTCCCCAAAACTCTAAGGGTTATCTACCTTGCCCTGACTACATTTGCACCCTTTTGGCCTTGCTTTCTAGTACTGCTATCTAGACTTAGACTCCATAGCCCAATGGACTAGTAGATCTCTCTCTAGTTTAATCCAAAGTGATTTTTACCCACCAAACATCTTAAAACAAAACCAAATTTTTCTATCATAACTAGCCTAAAACATAAATAAAAAAACAAAGATAAATCTTAAAGAGAGAGCCCTCTTTGAACTATAGGAAGGCTAGATCTTATTGTTCCAAGTAGGTTTGTGGTTACCCCTAGTATTCTTTGACTAAAAACTTAAATCCCACAACTTAAGAAGTTACTAGGGTGATAACATACTGGCGACCATACTGGAGATCTAACCAATCTCCAGTTTTAAATTTAGTCTTGAAGGAAGATCTTTAATTTATCTTTTCTACTTTAAGATTATTTTTATAGCTTGTGGGTATTCAAAACAGTCATTCTAGCTTCTAGGAAAACCTACTATACCAGGTCTAATCCAGATCCTAAGCCTGCAGTTATAGTAGATAACCCAGAACAAATTGGAAAAAAGAAAAAACAAACTGTCAATTTAGAGACTGAAGTACCATTAAGAAAAGCAAATTCTTTACCCAAAGAGTTAGTAGTCTTAACTGATATAGATTTTGATTTCAAGTTTGAACAATCATTGTTTAAAAATAAATCTGAAACTGATTTGAAAGATACTGTCATAGATCCTATTTTTACTTCATTTTTGAACGAAAATAGAAAATTATTTCAGCAAGAATAAAATCAGACAAATCTGAATCTCAAAGTCAAATAGAAAAGATTAATATTTCATTGATTAAAGATATTGATGAAGTTATTGAATTAGCCCATTTATTTTCTTACATCAAGCCTCCAGTTTCTTAATTGCACACAACAATAATTCCAACAACATATTCAACTCTGTATGCTGTCACTTTATTTTTAGATCCCACTGCAAGTTCATCCACAAAACAATTTATTCCTAAGTTGCCTTTGCAACCTAGGATATTTTTTCCCTCATCCACTCAATCCACTGCATCCACTAGTTTTTTAAGCACTATATCTTTATTTCCAAGCAGTTCCATATATATACCAGCATATTTTCCAAGTTCTTCAAGTACAGCTTTCAGCACATCAACTACCATATCCAGCACTGCCCCTATCATTACTATTATACCTCCTAGCTCAGCAAAACTTCAAGCCATGGCTGCTAGGTATACTCCCCTTGTTTTAACCCAAAACCTCCATGATATGCCTCAGGATTACCAAAAAAATGTACCACTATTTTATGGTCTTTCAAAATATACTGCTCAACAACATGTCACAAAAATTATAGACTACTGTGAAATTTATGAAATCGATGAGTCAGATGTCCAGATGAGGTTATTTTCCCAAAGTTTGACAGGAGAGGTTCAAAAATGGTTCAAAAATTTAGCTGTTGGTAGTATAGCTGATTTACCTGCATTTCATAGAATCTTTTTAAATAAATGGGAAAAGAAAAAGAACCCCCTTCAAATTTTGTCTGAGTTTGATGCTTTAAAAAGATCCCCTAATGAGTCTGTACAAGATTACTGCACTAGGTATAACAGTGTTTATAATGTTATTCCTGCAGCTCCTAAACCCACATCATATTCTGTTTTGCTCAAATTCCCTGATGGATTTGATACAGATATGGCATATCAATTGAGAGAAAGAGATGCCCAAACATTAGAACAGATGCAATTAAATGTTGTTAGTGTAGAAATTAACATTTTAGCTAAAAAGGCCAGACTTAGGAATGAAAGGAGAGTCACAATCAAAGAGGAAACATTAAATTCAGATGCTAAATTAGATTTATTTGCTAAAAAATTAGAAAGGGTGGTTGATAGATTAGACAATATTGAAAGAAAACCACAATGGGACCTCAAATCAGAAATCTCAACTTCAGAAAAAACAATAACCCTGGAAAAGCTAAGGAAGCTGCTCCAGACCAAAACATTAGGCCCCCATTTCAAGAGAACTATGCTGAGATTTCTCAAAATAATGAGGAAGATGAGGATAACATCAATCTAATAATGGGGATAGATGAAAACAACATTATTTTCCTCACTCAGGAGGATCAAGAACTCTTTGAGCTTCAACAACTCAAATTAGAATCTAGTGAATCCTTTGATTACAAACAAAGTTATGACTTTGCTATTAATGAAATTCACAGTTAGTATAACCTTAGAAATAAGAAAAATAATGAAACTTCTACAAAAAACAATTCCCAAAATCAAACTAAAAATAATGTAGAAGCCCCAAAAACAAAAGTTTTGCAAATTTTCCCAAGGGAAAACAAGCAAAATTCCAATCCTTCTAGTCCTAAAAAATCACCCAATCCAAAAATTGTTGACATCACTGATGAAGTGGCCCAATATTCTAAATATGCGCCAAAAGCTAATCCTACAAAATCCTCTAATTCAGTAAAAACAACAATTCCTGATCCTAAAAAAAGTCCTGCTGATTCTAAATCAGCAAATCCAAAAACTGATAATACAAAAACAGCTGCCGAAAATTAAAATCTGATAAAACATCTGCTGCCACACAAACTGTCCCTGAAAAATGAATTAAATCCAACAAAATTCAAGAAACTCAGAAAGATAATATTAGAGCAACTAAAGATAAAAGTACATCAATTGAAATTTAGGAAAATCCCACTCAGATAACAGTTACAAAAGATGAATTACTTCAAATTAGTAAGTCTCAACCATCATTCAACATTCAGACTAAAATAGCCAAGTTAAAAATACCAATTCCTTTAACTGAATTGGTAAAGAATGACTTATATAAATCAACAATTACTGATCATTTGAATATGAATGATGGTGAAGATGCCATTAATTTGAATGATGATCAACCAGAGATTATATTTGGCCCTGATGTAAATGGTAAGCATTCAGATGCATCAGTCCCTCCTTTCTATATTAGCCTTACTATTCACAATCAGATTTTACACAATGATATGTTAGATTCAGGAGCTTCCCATAACTTACTGCCTAAAGCTATCATGGAAACTCTTAATCTAGAAGCAACCAGGCCTTATAAAGATTTGTTCTCTTTTGATTCTAGCAAAGTTAAGTGCATAGGATTGATTAAAGACTTATGTTTGAATTTAGTTTAGTACCCTGGCAAGAGCATGGTTATGGATATTGTAGTAGTTGGCATCCCACCAAAATATGGTATGCTTCCTTCTCGCTCATGGGGAGCAAAGTTGCAGGGATCTCTACAATTAGACATGAGATATGCTACTATATCAGTATTTGGACAACCCAAGAAATTTTATAGAGAAACTTTAGTGAGATTCATGGTCAACAGTGCAGAAAGATCCATAAATTACCCCATTTATTCAACACCAACTGACCTTGATTCCTTCATTTTATGTAACACTGATAATAATGAAATCCAAACAGAATTGACTGACATAAAGCCAAAACCAAACAATGAAAATATTTTTCATGAAGCCCTTTGGCACTTAGACTTTGATGGCTCTGTGAAGAAAACAGGAGTAGGAGCTGGAATATGGATCACAAACATTGAGACAGGTCATTCAGAAGGACATGCCTTTAGACTCAATTTCAAATGTACTAATAACATGGCAGAGTATGAGGCACTTATCTTAGGCCTCCAAATCATTAGAAAGTTAGGAGGTAAAAGAATTTTAATCAGGGGAGATTCGGAAATGATCATTAAGCAATTAAATGGAGATTATTCTGTTCATAATCCTAGATTAGCCAAATATAGAGATGCAACAATTGATTTATGTGAAGATTTATTGGAATGTAAGTTTGCTAATATACCTAGAAAACAGAACATTCAAGCACATTGCTTAGAAACTTTTGCTAGCACATGTAACTTACCTTTTCAACCAACACATAGGTATACTGCTGAAGTTAAATATAGACCCATTGTCCCAGACAATGTCAAATATTGGCAATTTTTCTCTGAAGATGAACGGATTTACCATTTTCTGAATAATGAGGAAGAAATTCAAAATTGTAATATAGATTCAGATTTTAATTGCGAGATAGATAACATAGATGTACATAAATTTAACAAACCCACTGTATTTACTCAATCTGACATAGATAACTTAGAGAAAGTAGATATAGAGGAAATCATTGAAGAAGAAATTGACATGTTAGATCTGAAACATAATTTTTTGCCTAAGGGTTTAACTCCTTTGGAGGAACTTTTTGATTCCAATGATGTGCCTAAAAAGCCAAAAATGGAACCAGTCAGGTCTGACATTGAAGAATGTAACATTGGGACAGAAGTAAAGCCAAAAATGATTAAATTGTCAAAATATTTACCTCCTCAAGAAAAAGAGAAATACATTGAACTTTTAAAGGAATATCAAGATGTTTTTGCATGGAGTTATGAAGATCTTAAAGCTTATGACATAAACATAATTCAACATAAGATTCCTATAAAAGATTATTAGAAACCATTTAAGCAAAAATTGAGGAGGATTAATCCTGTCTTATTACCTTTGATATAAAAGGAGGTTAAACGCATGTATGATGCCCAAATCATTGCACCAATCAGATATTATGACTGGGTTTCAAACTTAGTACCTACGAGAAAGAAAACAGATGAAATCAGATTATGTGTAGATTTTAGGAATCTCAATAAAGTATCTTTGAAAGATAATTACCCTTTACGCAAAATGGACCATATTTTACAAAGGGTAGTTGGTTCTTCGAGGGTTTCTTTATTGGATGGTTTTTCAGGATACATCCAGATACTTGTTCAAAAGGAAGACCAAGCTAAAACTGCTTTTACCACTCCTTGGGGCACTTTCATGTATGTGAAAATGCCTTTTGGTTTGATGAATGCTGGAGCTACCTTTCAAAGGGCTATGGACATAGCCTTTGAAAAGGAAATTCATGACTTCTTGGTTATCTATTGAGATGATATTACTATTTTTTCTAAGTCAGATAATGAACACTTGGATCATCTGAGACAAGTTTTCATTAAATGTAGAAAATTTGGTATATCCTTAAACCCAAAGAAGAGTCTTTTTGGATTAGAGGAAGGTAAATTATTAGGACACATAATTTCGAAAGAAGGTATTAGGATAGATCCTGCAAGGATAGAAGCCATAATGAACATTCATCCACCTAGAAATATCAAAGAGTTACAAGCATTTTTAGGTAAAATTAATCTTTTAGGAAGATTTATCTCTAACTTAGCAGAAATCATCAAAGAACTAAATAATATGCTTAAAAAGGACTCGGTTTTAAAAATGACAGTTGAAGAAAAACAATCATTTGACTCTATTAAACAAGCTTTAACTGAAACACCAGTCTTAATCAGTCCTGATTTCAAAAAGGACTATAATTTTTTCATTTGCCTCAGAGCATACCATAGCTGCAGTTCTACTGCAGAAAAATGACCAAGGTTTTGAACAGCCTATAGCCTTTTTCAGTAAAACCCTTAGAGATGCACCTCTGAAATATAATATAATGGAGAAACAAGCTTTAGCCTTGGTTAAAGCCATAAAAGATTTCAGATTTTACATTCTTTACTCCCACATGATTGCCTATGTCCCTAATTTTGTAGTAAAGGACATTCTCACTCAGGATGGTCCTGATGGAAGAAGAGGAAAGTGGATTGCCACTATCCTAGAATATGACATAGAGATTAAACCAACTAAACTCATTAAAGGACATATATTAGCTAGATTAATGATTGAATCCAATTGCAATGCATTAGATATAAATTGTATTGCTCAAGTTGATAACCAAGAAGAGACGGCGACTCCATTGATCAGTGAAGCCTTTATAGACTCACCATGGTACTCCAATACTATATTTGTACTTACAAACTTACAAGCTCCTCTTGGATTAACTAGAACTAAAGCTAGATTCATTAAACTTAAAGCAATGAGATATTGTATTTTAGATAATGTGCTTTTTTGGAAAGAACAAAGTGGGATACTACTGAAATGTTTACTAAAATCAGAAGCTGACAAAATTCTTGAAGAATTTCATGCAGGTGACTGTGGAGGAAACTTATATTGGAAAAGTACTGCAGATAAGATACTTATGGTGGTAAGTCTATTCTGATGTGAAAAAAAAATTTACTTCATGTCACAAATGTCAGATTTTTGAAGGAAAAAAGAAATTGTTACTTTTACCCCTAAAGCCTATTTCTACTGAGATGCCATTTCAACAATGGGGTTTAGACTTCATTGGAGAAATTCACCCTCCATCCTCTGGCCAACACAAATGGATTTTGACTGCCACAGATTACTTTACTGAGTGGATTGAAGCTATTCCTACTAGACAAGCCACTGACTCAGTCATTATCTCTTTCATAGAAAACAACCCTTTATGTATATTTGGATGCCCACAGAAAACAATTGTTGATAATGCAGCAGCATTTAAATTTAAGAAAATGATTACCTTTTATCACAAGTACCATATTACCCTAGACCACTCTACTGCTTATTACCCTCAGGGTAATGGCCTAGCTGAATCTTCAAATAAAAGCCTTGTGAATATCAGTAAAAAACTACTTGAAGACAACAAGAAAACTTGGAATAAAAATTTAGTCTATACCTTATGGGCAGATAGACTTACCACCAAAAAGTCAATTGGAACTTCTCCTTACCAAATTTTTTATGGGATGGATGCAGTTTTCCCATCATCTTTAGGTGTTCCAGTAATGAAAATTATCCAAGAATCACAAGTGGAACTCAATGATATACAAAGAAGGATAAATCAGACTATTCATCTGCAAAAAACAAGGGAAGAAGTCTATGAAAGATCTCAAGTCATTCAAGATAAAATCAAGAAAAAATTTTATAAAAGAAGTAAAGAAGATGACTTTTCCATTGGAGATGAAGTGTTAAAATTGGATTCCAGGAGAGAAGAAAAAGGAAAGCATGGAAAATTTGACTTTCTATGGAAAGCACCTTATGTTATTTATGGATATAGGGGTAACAATGTTTTCTTCATCAAAGATTTGGATGGAGCAGATATTCAAGATGGACCAGTTAATGGTAGAATGCTCAAACACTACTATTCTTCTGAGTTAACCAATAGTTAGTCCCAGTTACTTTTTACATCATTGTAAATATCCATTGAAGTTTTTAGATTGGATTGGATGTTTTCTTTCCAAAGTTGAAGCCCAGAGAGAAGACCCTAAGCTTTGAAGAGTAAAATTTCATAAATATCATTTTTTCCAGAAATCAAAAGATAATTACTAGATCATCAAGGTCAAAGTTGAAGGCTACTAGTCTTGAAATTCTTGACATTTCACCAGGAAATGCCATCCCCATGTGAAGCCGATGTTAGGGTCCTATAAGTATAGGATACATAATTTGGAATTGACTTATGATAGTCTTGTAAAATATGTACATACTTTGCTTTCTGCAAGTTGTTTTCACATATTTTGTAAAAAATAAAAAAATAGAAAATCAAAAAGAGGATAGAAGTCCTAAAAGAAAGATCAAAGGACTTAGAAAAAATATAGACCCCAAAAGAAAAAGAAATAAAATATGAAAGTTTGAAAGTCCAAATGCCACTACTTTTTACTTGCTGCTGATGATTATGGCAGAGTGTCAATAAATGTCATAATCCATGATGAGTTAAATTGTTTAAACTTGACTTGTCATGTTTTCAATTTCCATGTTTTACATAGTGAATAAAGATTAGTCAAAAAGTTTAATCCTGACTAATCAGTAGATAGGTAGAGAATAAAGAGGAGCTCATCTGTTTAATCTGAGCCCTCAGATGATATAAGATAGATTTAGATAGTTTTTATGCTTTTCAAAAGAATAAAATGATTCAAGGTAGCAAGCTCAAGTGCACCTGCAAAATGGAAGAAAAAATGTTAGATTAAATTTGGGTAGGTAGAAATAAATGGGAAGAAGCTTGTAAATATTCATCACCGAGCAAAAATAACTAATTTCCCATCCCCTAAACTTATTCTACATTCTAGACTTTCAGTCAAAGGGGCTCAGAGCATTTCTCTGACTTCTGTTGGGACTGGACCCAAGGCTCAATGATTGTTAGTTAAAAGTGTTGAATTCCTATATTAATCCCTAGTTATCATTATTTACCCTTCATTCACCCATCAAAACTCAAATTCTTGAGTAAGAACTCTTTTCTTTCTCAATAATGCATAATATCCCTTTTTGATTGACTTCCTCCATTTCATAAAACATACAAACCCTCAAAAACATCTTATCCTAAGTAAAAGTGGTGAAATCATCAAATGATAAACTATACTTTAAGGTTTTCACTTTACTTAGTCATATAAGTGTATTTCTTGAGTATTTCATTTTCCTTGTCATATTAATTTCTAACTTATTCTATTAACTCCCTAAAAGAAACCTTATCCTATTAATATAGTTTCTTTTATTTAAATATCCCATAAAACCCACTATTATAAGATGTTATGCCAAAGTTAATTATCCACATGTTGAAATAAAATCCTAAAATATACCCCCCTTGGCATAAAACTAACAATATATAAACATCCCGCCCCAATATAGTTATTAAACCCCCCATGGTTTAATAAGCTATATAATAAAATAAAAATATTTCCGAGATTATCATATAGTTTAATTTAAACTAAATTTTAAACCCCCGCAGACTTTACAAAAGCTCCTATTAAATCCCCGCATTACACAGTTAACCTGGGGTAATATCGGGATAAAACTGATGGTTCATTTCACGTTTTGCATTCATTTTCCTAGTCATTTACCCGATATGTATTAGCCTCATGCTATACATAAAATTGACCCTAGTAATTTTCATAACCCGCCTCACGTGCCCCCAACATACATATAAGCCTTTGTTATAAACCATATATCATACCATAGCCCACTTATATGTATAAACCCATAATATATATATATAACTTTGGTTATAATGAAAAATATGCAAAAATTTTATATATCAGCGCTCATTAAAATACCCAGGTCCCACCTTACCTTTTCCACCGCAACTTCCCTTTTGATCTTAACCGTTCGCCCCGACCTTCCAGATCCAACGGTAGAGGGTGCATTTCGTGCTCATAACTTTATAGATTTCCCAAACTCAAATCCACGCGAAATGAGCAATTTTCATGAATCCGCCTCTTGTGATGTGTCACAATTTAATTTGATCGCGTTCATTTAGCATAATACAGCTTACTGCCCAAGACCAACGTGAAAACCACAAATGGTTTTCACATTTGAAAAAAAAAAACTTCTCCCGCCTTGATAAGACCCGCACTTAATATTGTTTATAATGATTTATAAAGGTTAAAACCTTTTTGATTCGTTATTTTACAAAGTTATTTGTGTATCCCAACTGATAAAAAACTTTACATGGCCATGTTAAGCTTCCCAACTCTGTTTTAAACCTGTGTTTGTTAGTTGTATACCTTAAAACTCGGATTTCATAGCAGATACCCTATTTTCAGACCAGAAAAGACCTTCTCGGCTCCAACAAGTTGACACAAAGCTCAAATTCAACTGCAGAAATTTCTAGAAACCCTTCCGACAGTCGAATACCTACCATCTGAGGTATTTTTCGACATTCAGGCTTGCAATTTCTAAGTAAAAATCCTTTATAATTAGATCCAAGCCCTAATCCAGAGAAATTGTCCATATAAATTGCCCAAAAACACATAAAAACAGGCCAAACCCTAGCCATTTTTTCCCAGAAAATATTGTGTTTATAAAAGCCCTTTCTGAAGCCAAATTCCTCAATTTATCTGCTTAAAATCCCTGAAGATCAATTGCAGAAGCAAGAAAATGTTTGCATACCCACAGATCTCCTGAAAATTCATTTTTTATAGTCCATATTATTCAGAAAACCCTTGTTTTCTGTCTTAAACCAGTTTTCCTATCCCAGAAGCCTAAATTGAACAACAATATTACTGAAAGTCATTATTTGCCTAGAAATTGCTAAATTCACCATCTTTTTTATAAAAAATCAACTATTTCAAACAGTTTAAGCTTGCTTTAGTTATTCAAAATGACTAAGAAACAAATGACATCCATAGCTGGGGGTTCTAGGCCTATCGAACCTGGGGGATCCAAGCCTCCTAAGTCAGAAGCATCAAAAGCCATCAAATCCACTCCTGCACTCACTGCAAAAACCACTGTGTATTTCAATCCCCTTCAGCCACCAATACATACTGAAGAAACCATCCCCTTAACTGATATGGATTATAAAATTGTAGACCCTGTGGTAGAATTCAATCTATTGGAGATTCACAATTGGTGTTTTGATAAGTTCTTAGATAAAGATGAAATGCCTATTTGGGAGACTAATCTACCCAAATATATAGTTCCAGTTACACACCCTGGCTAAGACCTTGTGATATTATGTCAAAAACACTATGTACCAGATCAAAGAGAAATTGTTAATGCTGATAGGGAGATTATGCTTTCTATTACTGCAGAGTCTATCAATGAGATGTTACAATTACAATTTGATCTCAAGGCAGTCCCTCTATCCATAGAACCATTGACTCAGTTGTGTTTAGGATTAGATTTTCCTAAAAGATTTATGATTTTCCATAACTTTATGCCATCTCATGTGGACATTCCAAAGCTAAATCCTCCTTACTCCACTTCCAAATTTCCTGAAGCGTCCAGGCATGTGATATCAATGCTTTCTTTCATACTAGGATACTTCACAGATGAATTCACTGATGAATCCTGATCTGGATTTATGCAGGAACACAAAAAAATACAGAAATAACCATAAACATAGATATGCAGTGGAAATAAGGCTTCATTTCATTAATATCAAATAACAGAAATATGCTTACAAACATAATGGAAATAAAATAGCTAGGGTGCTGGTAGCGAATCTTTGAGAAGAGATTTGGAGGCTACAGACCTCTAAACTATGTTACAATGAGGCTCGAGGGCCTATTTATTATGGAGAAAAAATGGCGAACTCTAAACATCCAAAAACCTAACCCTAGGAGATGAAGCGCCAAAACTATGGGCCCCAATTGGGTAAATTGGTGTTTCAACTTCCCAAGGACGTAACTTCATCATACTATCTCTGTTTGACGCACATGATACATCATTAGAAAGATCTATTCGAGGACTACAAATTTCACCACAAATATCTATTTTAGAATGGAATCATATTGGTTGGACAAACGATGCCCAAAAAATGTTGTTTAGGGCCTCAAAACGGCTCCGAGAGTTCAGGACCCTAAAAACTGCTAAAAATAGTAAGTTGTGCCAAAACTAAAAAAATGAAGGAGAAAATGGTGGGGCCCAAAGTGAAATAGGCGAGTGACCACCAATATCCACCTGGATCATTCCTCCCCCCTTAGGAAGCAATGGTCCCCATTGCGTTAAGTTCCTCCATGAGATGAGGAAATTTCTGCTGAACTTGGTCCCTGGTGAACCACTTTCCTTGGTGCAGGAGTTGGCCAGCTTTGACAACCCGATATAGTTGGATCTTTTGTTGGCGAGTGTTCTTGATTTGCATGTCCATGATACAATCTATGGTGGCTTTTTCCATGCAATCTGGGTTTAACTCTGTTGGTGTGAGTCGTTCTGCAATGTCAGAGGTGTTCAGTAGAGGTGGGAAGTAAGGACGAAGGCGGTCCACATTGAATACTGGGTGAAAACTAAGGAATGGTGGAATACTAAGCTCGAAGGAATTGTTCCCTACAGCCTTGGAGATGGTGTACGACCCGTATCAGAGCGGGCGAATCTTGCGATGGGGTCCAGTGAGGCGCTCCTTCTGCAAATGTAGCCACACTTTGTCGCCCACATGGAAGTTGTGTGGCACCCGATGTTGATCATGGTGTTGCTTGTACTTAGCATTGGCTCTGTCCAATATGTCATGAACTTCTTGGCGGATGTGCTGAATGCGCTCGATGAAGCTATTTTCTTTATCAACTTCAGATTGGACATGAGCCAAATCGGCCTGAGTAGCCGTAAATGGCATGGCTATGTCAATGGGACGTAGTGGCTGGAATCCCAAGCCCACCTGAAAGGGGCTGTGGCCGATTGAGATGTGGAGAGCCCGGTTATAACTATGTTTTACATAGGGGAGGATCTCGTCCCATGTGCGTGGATGCTTTGAATTGTACATACGCAGAATGTGTACAATCATTTTGTTGACAACCTCTGTCTGGCCATCTGTTTGGGGATGGAAAGCTGTGGACTTGGTGAGCTTGGTGTCCAACATTGACTAGAGGCTGGACCAAAATGTGCTGAGGAACCTGCTATCCCGATCTGATATGATTGACTATGGGATCCCAAAGTGCACCCACACTCGTTCAAAGAATATTTTAGCAGTGGCTTCTGCTATGATATTCTTCTTGCAGGCTACCATAATGGCCATCTTCGAGAATCTGTTGATGACCATGAAAAAACAGTCATTTCCATGCTTAGTAGAAGTTAGGCCTGACATGTAATCCATGGAGATGGATTCCCAAGGTCGACTAGGGGTAGGTAGCGGAGTATATAGGCCTTTCTTCTTGATGGTTGGTTTGGAAATGGCACAAGAAGTGCAGGATCGGATGTGCTTCCCGACATCCTTTCGAAGGTTCGGCCAATAGAAATACTTCTGCAGTACTGCTACTATTTTCTTGACCCCGAAATTCCCAGTGACTCGACTGTAGTGTGCTTCCCATGTCATCTTGGCACACTCGCTTGAAGGAACAAAAAGGTGTCCCAGGTGACATAAAATTGCATCTTGGAGGTGAAAATTTGGAACTTGCGTACCCCCCAAGAGTGCCTTGTATGTGTGGCCAAAGTCTGGGTCACTCTCGTAGAGAAGCAGCCAATCAGAAGTCTCATGCCCACAAGAGTTGAGAACGGTGGTGAGCGCCACGATCGGTAGTCGGCTGAGGCAGTCTGCAACATTATTGGTGCTACATTTCTTGTACTTGATGTTCAAATGGAACTGTTGCAGATATGTGGACCACTTTTGATGGCGATCATTCTGCAGCTTCCCTTGTTTCTGTATGAACTGCAGAGGCCGGTGGTCTATATGGATGATTGTTTCCTTCCCCAAAATGTAATTCTTCCATTGTCGACAAGCTTGCACAATAGAGTACATTTATTTTTCATAAGTGGGATACTTGTGAACTATGTCAGACAATGTCTCACTATGATATGCCACTAGATGTCCCTGTTGAGTAATAACTGCCCCAATAGCATAGTCAGAGGCATTTTTCTCAATCTCAAATGGTTGTTGCAAGTCTAGTAATGTGAGCACTGGGGCAGAACAGAGGTGATTTTTCAATTCTGTGAACACCTTCTGTTGAGATTCCGACCAAAAGAATTTTTCTCTCGCTCCTCCCTTGGTGACTTGACTCGATGGCTAAGTGATATGAGAGAATCCCAACATGAACCTACGGTATAAATTAGCAAGACCCAGAAAGCTGCGAAGCTCTGTTATAGTGGTTGGGGCTAGCCAATCCCAAATGACTTGGATCTTGGTTGGATCCACATGCACCCCCCTTTCATCAATAATGTATCTTAGATATTGAACCTGGGTCATGCCGAAAGTGCACTTCTCCAAATTGGCACACAACTTGTGTTGTCGTAGTGTTTGGAGGACTTTTCGGATGTGGTGGAGGTGCTCTTCCCAAGTCTGGTTGAAAATCAGAATGTCATCTAAGTACACCACTACAAATGAGTTGGTGAATGGCCGCAAGATGTCTTCCATCAACCTCATGAAGGTTGCGGGAGCATTTTTCAACCCGAAAGGCATGACCAGCCATTCGAAAAGGCCTTCCTTGGCTTTGAAGGTAGTCTTCCACACATTGAAGGGTTCGATTGGTACCTGGTGATACCCAGACTTCAAGTCGATCTTGTTGAAATATTTTGCCCCTTTGAGTTGGTCCAGAAGGTCATCAATCCGTGGGATCAAGTACCTATTCCGGACAGTGATCTTGTTCAGTGCCCGATAGTCAATACAGAGTCTCCACGTCCCATCCTTCTTCTGTACCAACACAATCGGGCTCCCACGGGGCGATGAACTTGGTCGGATGTGACCTTTTTGCAGCAGTTCCTGAATCGGCCTCTTGATTTCATTGTTCTCCAGAACAGAGCACCGATAGATCGGTCCATTGGGTAGCAGTGCACCCATTAGGGGAATTTTAAGGTCTAAAATGGTCCTCCTAAGGAAATAATAAAATAATAGTTAAACCAATAAAATAATATTTATGAATTTGCAATTCATTTTTTGCACCACAATCCATGTAACCATAGTTAAATTCAGTTCAAAAGTTGTACAAAAATAAAATTAATAAAAAAATTGTATTGATGTGACTATAAATAAGAATGAGTTTTTCAAGAAAAAATCATTATCATTGAAAAACTAATGCATTTGTCCTTTGTACTTAAATAACTTAAAATAAAATATAAATATAAATTTATAAATTCTTAATCATATTATGCTATTAATTAAAATTTATATTATTTAAATTGTATAATAACATGTAATTAATATACTATATAAAAATAATATAATATAATAAATGTATAGGGATATGAATTGTTTCTTTCAAGAAATATGAAATGACAATAATATATTTTTATTCAAAATGTGTGAAATGACATTTATTATGATTACTTTACTTTGACTTTAAAAGTACTTAGAGCACTATCATGGTTAACCATGAGTTTTTATCAACCATTGAGAATGTGACAAGTAAGTGTCTTTAACTCAAGCAATGCCACCTCAACCATTAGGGATAATGTCATCCACTAAAATGTGATTGGTTCTCATAAAGTGAATTTTGATTGTACATTTTCCTTAGGAGGCCTATTTTAGACCTCAAAATTCCCCTAATGTGGGGTCAGATCAATCGGGTGCTTGACCTGACAGTGCAGAGGAACCCCTGTGGGTGAGGTGAAGATGTTCCCGTACTCCTCCACAACCTTGTCCATTTGTTGTTGTCGTGCAGAGGAGATTTGTCTGGAGTTCATGGCCACATAATTCTTCTTGCCCTGGGGGCGAATCATCAGGAAAACGAATTTCCTGGTTTAGGAAATGAGCTTACTGCATTTTTTTGCAGTAACCAAAGAGATAGCGACAGCAGGTGGTACCTCTGGTATCCTGTACAACTTATTTCCCAAAGTAACAATAACATCGCAAGGTTGAGACTCATACACAGCATGACGCTTCCACAAGTATGGTTGTCCTAATAATACATCAGAAACATCAATAGGAGCAATGTCACATAATACCTCATCCATGAAGGGCTTGATGCTATATAGGAGGCGGCACTGTTGGCTGACGCAGAGATCTCAACCTTGGTGAAGCCACCCGATGGTGTATGGATGTGGGTGAGCTATGGTCGGCAAGCCCAACCGCTTCACGGAATATTTTGAAATGAGATTCTTTTGGCTCCCATTATCGACAATGAACTGTACCAGGGAGCCCTTTACCCACATCTGGGAGTGGAAGAGACGTTCCTCCTCCTCTAGATCTTCTGGTTCCTCTTTATGGATATTCGTAGTGGCAATAGTGGCATTCGGCTCCGCATCAATAATATATTTCCATTTTTCATTCCCCCTATCAGGTTCTGATTCAGAGTCGGAGCATGCATCTGACTCAGAAGCCCTCATCTCGGCCACCAGCAACTGCTTGACCCGACACTCACTTGTGTTGTGAGTGGAGCTCTTATGGAACTCACACCACTTCCTCGTGTCCTTCTTTGGCTTTGCAATGTTGTTCTTTGCTTGTGGCTTTGAAAATTTGTCTTCAGTCGCCATGCCTTGGCCCTATCCTTTGTTCTGCAGTTTGGGAGCACCTTTCCCTTGCTTTTGATTCACAGATCCAAAGTCTCGTTTCTTCTGTTTGAATTTCCGCTCAATCTTGGCACCATACTGGTATGTCGTACCAAGCGAGGAGATGTCGAGGAACTCCATTTCCTCCTGAATGTATTTGTGTAGACAACTGCAATACTTTAGCACCATATTTTTCTCTGAATCTTTGATACCCAACTTTTTGCGCAGGGTATGGAACAGATTCGTCAACTCATGCACATCTTGATCCCTTTGTTGTCATAGCATGGTCCATTGTATGCACTTGTCCTCATAGCTCCCCACAGGATATTATTGTTCCTTGATGGCGTCTTGGAAAGAATTCTAAGTGGGTACGGCCGAGAACAGAGAGGGTTTTGTATTGTCCTTTTTCTCACAGTAGGTTTCCCACCAGTCCTTGACATGGGGGGTAGCTTTGAGGAGTGAAAAAATAATCTTCTCCCAGTCAGAAAAATCATGAACCGAAAAATATCCTTCTAATAGATTCAACCATCTATCTATGGCATCTGCATCTATTTGACCCTCAAATATTTGAATGTCAAAAGTTACTTGTACCTTAAAGGGAGTTGCACCGCCAGAGTGGCTACTGGATGCAGATGCACCACTGGTGGGCAGTCGTTGAAGGATCTGGGCAAAGTTATCCATCATCGCGTTCCTTTGTTTTTCAAGGGCCTCCTCGAGCAATATTTTGATAGGATCTCCTACTCCCTCATCTTTCTTTTTTTCCCCCATGGGCATTCGTCGGGGTTTGCGAGGCTGATCTTGCAAAGGTTCCACCAGATCGAGCCCTAACTCCTTATACCCCTACCTCGCTGGGGACATACAAAGAAGGATCGAGAAAAAGCAGACCGCTCTGATACCACTGATCCGGATTTATGTAGGAATGAAACAAAATACATAAATAACCATAAACATAGATATGCAGTAGAAATAAGGCTTCATTTCATTAATATCAAATAACAGAAATATGCTTACAAACATAATGGAAATAAAATAGCTAGGGTGCTAGTAGCAAATCTCTGAGAAGAGATGTGGTGGCTATAGACCTCTGAATTGTGTTACAATGAGGCTCGAGGGCCTATTTATTATGGAGAACAATAGCAAACTCTAAACATCCAAAAACCTAACCCTAGGAGATGAAGCGCCAAAACTATGGGCCCCGTTTGGGTAAATTGGTGTTTCAACTTCCCGAGGACGTAACTTCGGCATACTATCTCCGTTTGACGCACAAGATACATCATTATAAATATCTATCAGAGGACTACAAATGTCACTATGAATATCAATTTTAGAATGGATTCATATTCGCTGCATAAACGATGCCCAAAAAACGTCGTTTAGGGCCTCAAAACGGCTCTGGAAGTTCAGGACCCGAAAGACTGCTAAAAATAGTAAGTTGTGCCGAAACTAAAAAACTGAAAGAGACAATGGTGGGGCCCCAAGTGGAATAGGTAGGTGACCACCAATATCCACCTGGATCAAATCCATTCTTGGTTTTTTATCCACTTTATCTCCAGGACAACCTCCTGTCATGATCTTTGACTATGCCAGATTTATAGCTGATAGTATCCACCATCAATTGACCAAACTGCCCACTGAAGGGGTGTTTAGATATTCATCATAATTATTTCACTTGTTCTTTTTTTTCCAATCTGAAAATTTTCCAATTGCATTACAAAAAATGGACTTAGAGGGCCAGCCTCTATCCATTATCTTCTGGACCACCTTACTGAGGAAAGAAAGCAGTGATTCCTTACATAATTTTCAGATCTGTTCCTCCAACCAGCAATGAGTATATTATATAAATCAGAGTAACCTAGGATAAGTGAGGACATGAAGATAATATTGCAGTTATCAGAACAGTGCAGGATGGGAGACTGGTATTTGTATGAAAAGCACACACAATTGAGGATTTTTGGATCAAATCTATTACCTTACAAATTGCCTAAGTATTTGAGCATTAGAATTTTTGCATTAGAATACTTAAGACAGGTTTTAAAATCTGATTCCATTAATTTCATGGATTCTAAAAAGAAAACTCAGTTCAGGTTGAAAAATAAGATTAGTCCTTTTATTGTAAATAACATAAATGTTGAAAAGGAAATAGCCCAAAGATTATCAGAGTTAAAATTTCAGGAAATCTTCCCTTGGAACTATGACCCTCAAGGTATTCTCAACAATATAAGGGTTAAATGAAAATTTTCTCCTTTCATACATGAGCCCAAGCCAAAGATTGGAAATTTTTCAAATCAGACAGAATGGGTGGAAAACACATTGATAGATATAGTCATCAATGCAAAGCTAACAGGACAAATGGATACTACACAAGCTATGGTAGTTGCAAAATAGTCTGAAACTTCAACAGAAAGAGGTAGAGATTAAGGAATCTATACAGATGAGACCACCACAGATACTAAATTCAAGTTGATTTACAATAGAAGGCTCAAATTCAGTTCCATAGGGAAAGAAAAAGTAATTGATGTTGAGGAGACAAATGAGCCTAAGGTAAACAATGATGAGGCTACAGTAATAGTAAATGAGACTCTTGCAGACATACAAAAATATCAAACAGCAGGTGAACAAGATACTCAGATGATTGAAAGACAGAAAAACATGGAGGCTTCTTCCTCACACACAGTGGAGGAAAAAGACTTAGACATCAAAGAAAGGTACAAGCAAATCAAAAAAAATAATGAAGAGATCAAAAGTGAGATTTACTCTCAATTCTTAAAACAGAAGCCAAGGAATCAAAACAGGTTACTTACGGCCTTTGACTATTCCACAAATAAAATTATTATGTCATATCTGCAACCAATTACTTCAACACCTAAGAAATTTCCAGACTACAAAAAGGTTGAATTTGAAGTAGATACTTAAAATGTGCATGAAATAGACCAAATAGAATTCCACAAACATAGCTTAGAGATGTTATATTCAACTGTGGTAACAAAGGCTATGAGTGCTACTAAGTTGCAAAATACCATTATCAACATGTACGATCAAATGAAACTGGACAAAGGCTCTTTGTATGCTAAAGATCTAAGGATAAAAGCCTTAGAAGACTTAGTTTTGCAGGTGGGAGTTGATCCTTCTGATGTTCCAGTAGTAGAAATATTAATTAAAAATAAAAATGAGGAAATTGCAGCTTTGAGGAAACATCTGAAGCTTCCTCAAATTCATCACCCACAGACTAAAGAAATACTTCGGGATTAAATAGAAAAATAAGAAATGATGCAGTTGATTCTCAAACTAACTAATTAAATAAAAGAAATGGAAACACAATTGGATCAACTTATTAAGGAGAAAGAGACTTTGAATGAAACTAATGCTCCTATTATTCCTACAGTGATACCAGTTATTACTACATCTGTGGCTTCCACTCTGGGAGAAAAATTAGCACCTAATGAGCCATTGGCAACTACAGTGCTAGTGCAATCAGCTACTACATCAGCCATAGATTATTCCACAACACAGGTATAGCACACAGATGACGCAGGTCAAATAGTGAAAGCAATGGAGGAATTGTCCTTGAAAACTAATGAGATAAATAGCTTGAAAACAATGACTCAAATTCTTGAAGCTACCAACAAAAAAAAAGCAATGATAACTACTAAAAAACATGAGCAGAGAGCCAATAGACTTGAAGAACAAATGAAGAATTTACAAAAGGAGTTAACATTTACTCAACAGATTTCCTTCATCAAGAATCATCTTTGGAAAAATATTATTGAGGCCATACATTCTCAATGGCCTTCAATTCAGGTCATTTATGAGTAAAGAGACTTACTGTTAGCAGCCCAAACTGAGATTCAGAAAACCAAGGATGAATTAGCTAATAAGCCATCACAGGCTTTAAAACTCATCACTTTCCTAAACAGTAAGAATAGAGCAGAGTTGGAAGAGTTACAAATACAGGATAGAACAGACACCATTTACAGATCAAGAAGGTTCTGACAAAGAGAAATCTGATGAACAATTTAGAGGAGAAGTGTGATGCAATGAATATTTTTATAACCAAGTTTTTAGCAAAATTCACTATGCTGGGACAAACTGGTCTTCCAGATATTCATGTCTTCAATGACAAACTAATGGCCCAAAAAGATTATGATGAGAAGATAAGGGAGTTTGCAAAAGAACAAGTCAACAAACCACTGCCATAGGGCTCTCCCACAAGAAAGGTCATTCTTCAATATATTAAAGACTTGTTTTTTCTTCAAAATGAGATCAAGCATATTTTTGTTTTTAAGCCTAATTTTTCCAAGTACATAGATGCTGATGTGAACTTTAGAAAGCTCAAAAATGTGAAAATACCAAATGCATAGCAATGGCAGGCTTTTACAGATTTAATGTAGCATTGAAAAGGAAAAACAATGAAGAAAACTACATGAGAAAGAGTCCAACAGAAAGTGAAACAAAAAAGACAGTCAGCTGAATTTTTACTGAATAAAGGATTCTTTGTACAACGGTAAAGAGTGAAAATATCATTCAAAGTGTATCATGGTTAAAATAACACCATTAAAGTGTATCAGAATAAAGATTATTAGTGAAGGCAGCTCAAACAAATATATTTCCTAAGCAGACAGCAAGTATGACAACTTGTCAATAAAAGATCCTTGATTAGATAGAGTTGTTCTATATATTTTGGATAAGAGGACAACTTGCTAAATTGCTAAGCAGTTGTCCCTCTTATTTTGTAAAGATATTTTGTATTTCCTAAATATATTCCTACATCTCTCAAGGATATTTGTAAAAAATATCTTGTATAAATACTTTTGTATTAGAAGTGTTAAGGGTGGAATAAAATTGCTAAGATTACTATAGACTTTTTGTTGATTCATTGGAGGCTTACATGTATTGATTTCGAAGTAGCAGACTGGACAAAGCTAATTGGGCATCATAATTCAGGATTCTTGTGATAAGTCAAAGAGTAAAGTGCATCTCTTCTTGTCATTGTTTCATTTCTGAGTTCCATGCAATCCATTATGTGTTTGATCTTTCTTAATGAGTAACTAGGAATATTACTTTGGGATTAGCTTATTGCTCCCTGTTTTAACTAAGTTACCATTTAAATATTTTCTGCTGATTTCCTCTGTTAGGAATTCTTCATTGCTCCTACTCTCGTTTTACCCCTGCCTCCTTCCTCCATTATCCAGATCAAAGGATCCTTCATTTCCCTTTATCCCGACTATACCATTTCATCAAAAAACCTTTTCCCCAAAACTCTGAGGGTTATCTACCTTGCCCTGACTACATTTGCACCCCTTTGGCCTTGGCTTCCAGTACTGCTATCTAGACTTAGACTCTATAGCCCAATGGACTAGTAGATCTCTCTCTAGTTTAATCCAAAGTGATTTTTACCCACCAAACATCTTAAAACAAAACCAAATTGTTCTATCATAACTAGCCTAAAACATAAATAAAAAAAAAAAGATAAATCTTAAAGAGAGAGCCCTCTCTGAACTATAGGAAGGCTAGATCCTATTGTTCCAAGTAGGTTTGTGGTTACCACTAGTCTTCTTTGACTAAAAACTTAAATCCCACAACTTAAGAAGTTACTAGGGTGATAACACTTCATGTTTTACAAAATTTGGGGAAGTAGAAACATCTGGGGGTTCAAATTCACCATGCAAAGAGATTTGAACCAAATACTTAATCTTCCATTTAAATAAATCCTAATATGTGTCTTATCCTAAAAATTCATAACAAATGTGAAGGAATCGATTAAAAAAATCCTCAACTAATTCATTAGCCTTCATTCTTATTTGATTAATTCTTTTAAGAACATCCCAGTAATCATACATGTCAAATGATTTATGAATTTCCTTCGCAAGCTAGTCGAATGAACGGATAGAAAATGCAGGTAATGTATGACACCATCGATTAATGCGACACTCAAATGTAAGGGTGAGTAATATATTCATGACATCCTTGCAATTCATTATGTTAGAAAGGAAAAACGAATAACTTGAAACAGATTTTCACAGAGATTTAATTCACCCTCGCCATCAAACTTAAATTTGAACAGGTTATGAATAACTTCCGCAAGGATGGTAAGATTAATATCTTTAGAAAAACATCTCGAGATTATGATTTGGGGAAGATCCATTTTGAATAAGAGATTCAAATCAGACTCAACGAGCATAAAATGTCGTTTAGACCTCCTTATAGTGCCATTTTGTTGACAATGTTGGAAATCCATCAACCAAAGGGGTCTCCTCGATGTGAAGTCCCAATTAGAACTCACACTATTTAGAATAGGAGCCCCATCTAGAGTATTGGATCAGTTTCCATAGATTGTTATATATTTTCCTTGGCTTTAGCTATCAGCAAGAGAGAGGATTGTATATGTGCCTTCAAGAAGCAAGTGAGTGTGCTTGGTGAGTGTTCGGTTGTAGGTGTGTCAAGGCTCTTCTACTACAGAGGGAAAAAGAGGTGATCCCCTAAGAGCGAGGTAATAGTACCACCCTAGTAGAGACACACAGTGAACAATAAAGTTTCATCTAACATCGAGCGAAATAGTCCACAAAGGTACAATAGTCATGCAACCAATAGAAGCATAAAGATTCGTCTCGCATCCAGTAGAATAGTCCAAAAATATGCAATAGGCATTATAACCAATACAACACATCCTCAATACGATTATCACTAAAATAACATAAATAGTTCAAATACTTTAATACAGGTGAAAAACAAACATGAATCATAAACATTCAGAGAAAACCCTTATAAACATTCATAATTCAAGCATGAAGAATGTGTTGGCCATCAGGCTTCATATACTAAGTAAAAATTCCAGGGCACATGTTTACAATGAACGCCACTAGCTCCAATAGTGGAGCGTTGGAGCAACAACTTGCTCCCCAAAAGTACTAACTTTGTCTCTTTGATGCCTTATGGGAGATGCCAAGGTGAAAATTCCTTTTCTCATACAATGTGGGTGTATACATAACCAATGGGTGATGCTTCACCTCCTTGTGCCTCTTTGACTACCCTCATGACTGATTGACTTCCTATGAATTTTAGATTTTACATGACTCTTCCTATTCTGTATGTGTCCTTTGGACTTTCACTTTACAACACATTTTTAAAAGATAATTACATAATCCACAATAATGATGTGGCATATGAAGACTCATGACAAGACATGACATGACACTTATGACATGGACTGCATGATGACATAGCAATGTGAAGCCATTTTTGTTGCTCCTTGCTATGTATCTTCTTGATTATGCTCTTTTATCCACTTCCATATTGCTTATAGGTGAGGAGTCTTCAATGATATTAAGTCTTGAGTTGTGATCGCAAACTGTTGTCCCTTTTCATTTTGTTAATTGATCAGCTTGCATAACCAGCTACAAAGATATTTTTCAGCATATTTTCCTTCTCCATCTCCTCATTCATCATCTTGTCATGGAATGATAGAGTACCTACATCTGAAATTCACTCATGACAAGACAACATTAATCCGATAGATGCCTAGTCTAAGATTATGCATGTTGATCCATTGACTGAGTCAGAACTGGGTTACAGGCTGAGGGAGAGGCTCAGTGACTGCACAATTTCATAGCTTAGGTAGTCAAGGGTGAAGGTTGAGCCTTGAGACTGTGTAATTCGTAGTCTAGGCTGGACTGGGCAGACATATTACGCATTTTTGGGACTCATTTAGTCACGATGAGAGGTTTTGAATTTTTTTACCCAACTGCATATTTCCAGGAGTTAGAGCAGACCTGGTGTTTACGTAATTGCACAGCTTAGGAGCTCAAGATCTACGTTGAGCTCAGAGACTGTGCAATGCGTAGTTGGGTCCAGATTGGAGGGTTGAACTGCACAATTCTGGAGGACAAGGTCGAGGCTTAGGCACTGAGACTACGCAATGCATAGTCCAGGGAGGAAGGAACTACACATTTCACAATGTCAAGAGGCTAGGTTGCATCTTGAGGGTTAGAATTGTGCAATGTGTAGTCCACGAGGGCCAAATGAGGCTAAGTTGTTGGAAAGTTTCCATTGTTTGGCTAAGTGTGGGACCATTGAAGCTATTGTGAATAATGATATTACTTAATGTTGTCACACAGTTAGAACACTTTATTTGTTCCTTGATAAAAATTTGTAAATATTATTCGCTCAACGTCTATTTTAATTATTTTATTATTTCCTAGTATTTTAGGGTTTTGACAGTTTCCATCTCTGCACTATATATATTTATGTAAAAGATCAGCCAAATCCTCATTATCCTGATGATGAACTACACTTGGTGGTTCGAAACGCGTCAGTTCCATAATTTTCTATGTGATTTCCCAGAAGATTTATAAATAAATAACATAGATCTTCCTAGACACATGAACAACACATTTCCCTCAGTTCGACAAATTTTGCGACTTACGAAAAGTGTGACACTAAAGATACACTTTGCGACAATCGTGGCAACACCTATAAGATAGTGCTTACAACTTTAGGAATGAGTGTGATGAATGTTTACATGGTAATCTTAACTCATTTACACAAAGTAAACCCTTTGAAACCTCCAAAACAAACTCGTATACATCATGTGACACCTAACATGCGAAAAGATGACATTTTTATTTTCTCATAAATGACACCAAAAAACTTAGAGAAAATGCATCCAATGGATTTCAATTTATGTGAAGACAATATGCAAGACCAAGGAAAGCTTTGAAATTTGGTGTAGGAGAAAATTTTGGAGGGTTTTGTACCAGTGACAATAGAAATAACCATTCGAATAGATATTAATTTTGATGAAAATATCTTGGCCTGCATGCCTAGTTCGTTGGTTGTGTTACTACTCAGCCTATGAGCCATCTTTGGTGATTTTTCTACCTTATCTTTCTATTTTGGTTTCTTCTTCAAATGATGGAAATAGGGATGAAAATCGACCTCCACCTACTCCCATTCCTCTAGATGGTTCCATGGAACATGAACCTACACCAACACCACAACTTCCAAAATGGGTCCATCCAATACCTGAACTACTTAGTAGCCTTGTCGATGATCTTACAAATCAATGTCGTATTTGATCATAGTTCTAGTGAGCCTCCTCTCTTTTGGCTCAAGTTTTAGAGACTCGTGATCCATAAACATTTGAAAAAGCAATAGGTCGTCCAGATTGGGAAACAATAATGAATGAAGAATATTGTTCCTTTATTTTGAAAGATATGTGGGAAAATTTACCTCTTCCAAAAGGAATAAAACTTATCAAATGTAAATGACTATACATAACTAAGTAGTTATCAAATGGAAGCATTCAAAAACATAAGGCCCTGTTAGTTGTTAAAGGATTCTCTCAAGTTGAAGGAAGTGGTTTCAATGAAACCTTTGCATATGTCACTAAAATGAATTACATTCACTTTGTTCTAGCCCTTTTTGCATCACATGGATGGGAGGTCCATCAGATAGATGTTAAATCCACCTTTTTTCATTGAGATTTACAAGAAATTGTCAAAAATTAATTAACAAAACAATAAAATACAAAAAATATCTCAAAAACACAAACAAAGAAACACATAAAACAAGAGAGACACAGATATACATGGTTCACCTAATTTGGGCTACGTCCATGGAGAAACAACCAGTCATTATTTTTATATTATCCAACAAAATGAAGAGATACAACCTACAACAGATTCATTGTAATTTCCTCTTCGCTCTAACATAGCCTCATCTCTCTCTCTCTCTCGCTCAGAATAATAATACACAACCACAATACAATTCCCTCATATAAACCAATAAACAACCGAGACTGACTATGAAATTACAATATTTTTCAAGGAAAGTTTTCATCTATTTTTTTCTTCGGGGGCACTACCCCCGAACACCTGCCAAGGGGGGGCTCATAAAATTCATCATCACCCCCCTTGGACCCCCTGATGGCGATTAAACGAGCAGCATTTCCTTCCAATTAGGAACAGGATCTAATGCAGCTGAAATAAAAAACCTTTGAATAATCAAGAAGATAATCAGGCTCCACACCCAACAGAAATATACATGGAAACAACTACCTGGCTATGTTGAGAGTGACTGCAACCATGTTTGGCATCTGAAGAAATATCAATATGGCCTTAAACAAGCTCCTTAATCTTGGTATGAAAAAATGGATAATTTTATTCTTTTTACCATCTTCTCTAGATTTCATTCTAACCCCAATGTATACACCATGAAAGTATGAAACCATCTCACAGTCCTTGTTATTTATGTTGATGACCTTACCCTCACTATTAGTGACCCTAAAATTTTAACCCATGTGAATTCAAGCCTTGAGAGGAAATTTTAAATGATAGACTTAGGATATTTGCATTATTTCCTTGGCCTCTAAGGATTGCAAACTAGGGAAGGAATTTATCTTTCCCAATCTAGGTTTGCATGTGACCTTATTCACCATTTTCACATGGAATATTGTAAACCCTCTGATTCTCCCTTTCAGTATGGAGTTAAACTTATTTCCACTTGCATTACACCTAATGTTTATGCCACTTTTTATTGTCAATTAGTTAGTAGCCTCTTATATTTGACTCATACTAATCCTAATATTTCCTTTATTGTTGGTACTGTTTCTTGATATGAAAAGACCATATGAAATCCATTAGAAAGCAGAAAAAATGATACTTCAATATGTTCTTGGTACATTTCAGTGTGGGACATATTATTTTAGGGGGGACTCAATGTTTGTTGGTTGGTGTTACTATTTTAGATCGGGATGGAAACCCTAATGATTGGAGGTCTATTGTAGATTATGTTTTCAATCATGATTGTGGACCTATCACTTGGGCTTGTAAAATGTAGTAGGTGATTTCTCTTTCTTCATCAGAAGCAAAGTATCGAGAAATGGTTAATGAAAGTAAAAAGTTCTTGTGGCTTTGATAGATCCATTTAGAGTTTTAATTTATGCAACAACATTTGACCACCCTCTGGAGAGATAATCAAATTGCCATCAAACTCACCAAATATCAAGTTCAACATTATTACATCAAACACATTGAATTACAAACACACTTCTTCAGAAAGCTCATCCATGATTCAGTTATTTAGGTACACTTTTTCCTTACAGATGATCAAGTTAAAACATTTTAACAATGTCTCTTACAAAAGCGAATTTTTTAAAACTTCAAGAATCAAAAATGAAGTTTTAAAAATAAATACATTGAATCTCTTAAACCCTTTAGTGAGCTAACATTCTCAATGAACAAGGTTGTCGTCTATCAAAAAGTGCGGAAGTTTTCAACCTATAACGTGTAACTACCAGATGCATTATACCTTGAATCAAGAGAAAAATTGTTGGGAAAAATACTGAGAGGGGGGGGGTGAATCAGTATTTACAGTATGTTCAAAACTTTTACTTTTTCTTGCTTCTAAAACCCATATGCTACTTTTCTGAAACAGACTCGCGTATATACGCAGATACCCTTTATGAAACTCGCATATACACAGATATCTACTTATGTCATTAGTTCTTCACTTAAATCATTCCATCAATCAATCATCAGATGTTTAATAAACAGTAAAGATGTGCAGTAAGAACAGAGAAAACCATCACACAAAGCATCACACATGAACACCAGGATTTTTTTGGTGGAAACCCAAGTCGGGAGAAAACCACCGTTGCAGTTGCTCAGCCTTCAATATTTTATTATAGAGAAAACATCTTACAACATATGTGCTGGCGCAGACTTGACCAGCACGCAGGCACCCACCTGCGCTCGTTTACCAGCCTCTCCCGGAAGGGAGCTACGACCCCCTGACTCGTTTACCAGCCTCTCCTGGAAGGGAGCTACGACCCCCCGATCTCGTTTACCAGCCTCACCTGGAAGGGAGCTACAACCCCCTGACTGAAGGCTACAACCCTCAGCACCACCTTGGACCACGTTTCATCAATTTTCACACTGGATCCAACAACCTCAATAGAACACAACTTGCAGGCCACATTTCATCATATTTTCAGACTGGACCCTTTCCATACTTTTAAGCACAAACATACATCACCAACAGATATTTATCAACACAGATCAGATAGCAGAAACACAACAGAACAGATCAGATATTTCATACCCTTTGCTTCAGCAAACCCTAGTTTTCATACGCACTTTCCTTTCTCTGATGTCGCGTATATACGCGCTTTCGTCCATATCAACCAGCGTATACATCTGTATAAACTTCACTGCGCATACGCGCTTTTTCTTCAGCGAAGCCGCGTATATACGCGCTTCCTCTGCGGCGAAGTAGCGTATAGATCTTCAATCATTATAGAGCAGCATACTTCTTCAGATCAGATGTTCAGTTCAGATTTACCCTTTCACTTCAGACAGATGTTCACCTCAATTCAGATCTAAGCCTTCCATAATCAGATCTAGTATATACAATTGCATTTCAGATCTAGATCCCCTTCTTCATCATTGGTGCATCATACATTCAGATTTATCATTCAAGTGTAACCCTTTCCATTCAGATCTACTTCAGAGAGAAGTATTCATTTAAGCTCAGACATCTTGCACCCACACTCATGATTTGCACAATGAATTTCTTCTCCTTATATAGGTTTATCCTTTTTCAAAACCACGAGCCAAAACAATACCATGAGCCTTCAATACCACGGGCACCTTTTTCAATACCATGAGCCAAACCAATACCATGAGCCTTCAATACCACGGGCCCCTGGATTTGCACTTTTTGAGCACTTTAGCCCATACGCGACTTGGCACGTTCTGTTCCGCATGCATACGCGACTTCCCTTAGACAGATCCACGTATTCATAGAGACATACTCTTCCACCATAGATTTAGCACAATCTGAATTCCTTTCTTCACTGCCTTCTGTACTCACTGTAGATACATCAGATTTACTTCATTAAGAACATATTCTATCAAGAACAACTTCATCAAGTAAGTTGTCATCATCTTCATCAAGAGGATTGCCATTTAAGGACAACACTCAGCGCCATATTGCTAACCAACATCATATCACATCAGATTTACATCATTTACCAAGTCCATCAAGTCAAGCATAACTTCATCAGGTGGATTGCCATCAAGGACAACACATGTCAACAGTCACATGTCTTCATCTTCATTCAGTGGGTTGCCATCAAGGACAACACTCTGCATCATATTTCCAACAATCTTCCCCTTTGGACTTGATGGCAACCACGATGGTGTTTGGTTACCACAACAGATAGGTACATTAAGAATACAATGACACCATGTCACTCTCCCCCTTTGACATCAAGGGCAAAGGGCGGATCAAAAAACCAACATACTCTCCCCCTTTTCTCCTCATGTGGAAGAAGCGTTCTGCAGATCTGATGTATACTGTAGTGACCAAGCTCCCCCTGAGTTCATGCTGAATCTTCCAACATATTTTTCAATGAAGTACATGACTCTATGAACTTCCTATCACCAAAAGACCCATACTTACATCAAACATCCAACCAAGTGGATTTACATATGAGACTCAAGTACCCAACCCAGTGGGTTTACACATTTGACTCAGCTACCCAACCAAGTGGGTTTACAAAATTTGACAAGTCCTTACATGACTGAATATTACAATTTTACATCATGGGTCTCAACAAGACCTTTTCAACAAATTACAAATATGACCATTTAAGACCAACACCAGAAAGTCCTCAAGAAAGAGAACATATTTTAGAACCATCATAATGCCAACAATGCATTATACTCAGCAAAGCCAATGCTCCCCCTGAATCTGTGCATCCAAGTATCCTTTCCAAATGACTAAGGCTCCTTGCTCAGGCATCCCGAACACTCTCTCATCAACAACAACCATCAAGGCATCTTTATCAAAACATTAGGAAATGTAATTAAGGAGAACTGAACAATTACAGAGATACCAACAAAGATCGGCACTGTGGTTTAAGAGAGTATTGACCTAAGCAAAATATGACATTGTACGAAATACGTCGGTTTTGCATGAAACCGCTGCATATTACGCTGATCGTGTTTCAGGAAACCTGCGTATCCCAAGGCATCTTCTTAAAATTTTATGCAGATTTGTTCTTTTGACTGGCAGAGAACACTCCCAGCTTCTGTCTTAGATACTCGAACGCTTCCCTGGGCAGAGGTTTGGTAAAGATATCATCAACTTGTTCTTTAGAGGGAACATACTCCAACTTCACCGTTTTCTCAAGCACTTGTTCACGTAAGAAGTGATACTTGATGGGATTGTGCTTGGTATTTGAATGCATAACAGGATTCTTTGAAATACTGATGGCACTTGTATTGTCACACTTAATGGGGACAGGAGGAGTACATTTGATTTGAAAATCTTGTAAGGTTTGCATCATCCAAAGGAGTTGAGTGCAACAAGATGCGGCAGCCACATATTCTGCTTCTGTTGTAGATAAGGCAATAGAATTTTGCTTCTTTCTGAACCAAGATACTAACCGGGGTCCCATATAGAATGCACCACCACTAGTGCTTTTCCGATCATCAACACTTCCAGCCCAATCTGCATCAGTGTAAGCATGAAGAGTAAGATTAGCATTCTTTGGATACCATAGACCAAAGTCTTGAGTTCCTTGTAGATATTTGAATATTATTTTAACAGCCTGAAGATGAGACTCTTTTGGATTAGCTTGGAATCGTCCAACAATCCCAACTGCATGCATAATGTCTGGCCTAGTCCCAGTGAGATAAAGTAGACTCCCTATCATCGATCTGTATTCTGGTTGATTCACCGTGGGAGAATCATCCTGAGAACTGAGATTGCATCCGGTTATCATCGGTGTACTTACAGGTTTGCATTCTTCCATGCCATACTTCTTCAGAATTTGCTTAAGATATTTTTCTTGTGATAAGAATATACCATCTGCAGTTTGGTGCACTTGTAAGCCAAGAAAGAATGTTAGTTCCCCAAGTAAGGACATTTCAAATTCTTGCTGCATGACAGAAGCAAATTTTTGACTCAAAGATTCTTCGTTACTCCCAAAAATGATATCATCAACATATACAACCACAATCAATAGTTTATCATTTTCAACTTTTGTGTATAAGTTGCTATCAGCAGAACCCTTTGAAAATCCTTGTTGATGAAGATATTTGTCAAGACGATAATACCATGCCCTTGGAGCTTGTTTGAGACCATATAGAGCCTTTTTAAGTCTACAAACAAAATTTTCATCATTTCCCAAAATGAATCCTTTCGGTTGTTCTATATATACTTCTTCTTCTAGATCACCATTAAGAAAAGCAGATTTAACATCCATTTGATAAACTTTGATTTGTTGATAACTTGAAAAAGCAAGAAACATTCTTATGGCTTCAAGTCTAGCAACAGGAGCAAAAGTTTCTTCAAAGTCTATACCTTCTTGTTGAGCATACCCTTTGCAAACCAATCTAGCTTTTTTTCTTACAAAATCCCCATTCTCATTTAACTTGTTCTTGAAAATCCATTTGGTTCCAATGACATTTTTATCATGTGCTCTTGGTACCAATTCCCAAGTATCATTCTTTTCAATTTGATCAAGCTCTTCATTCATGGCTTGCTTCCAAAATTCATCTTTGCTAGCTTGATTGACATTGTGAGGTTCAATTGTGGATAGAAGTGCCAGATGACTAGAAGCTCCCACAAGAGTTCTCCTTGTTCGTACACCTGCTTCCTTGTCTCCCAAAATTTGAGATTCAGGATGATTCTTTTGAACATATCTGGATGGAGCCTTTTCAGATAGATCATCTTCAGGTTCTTCATTGGATCCACTATCTATATCATTTCTATTTGATGTAGAAGGACATAGGTCACCATCATCTTCTTTTGTTGTTTGTTTTTCTTCTTTAGGAGCTGCAGGAGACTCATCAATAACAACATCAATACATTCAACAATATTTCGAAGCCTTTTATTGTAACATTTGTATGCTTTGCTTGAGGATGAGTAGCCAAGAAATATTCCTTCATCTGATCTAGGTTCAAACTTGCCAAGCTTTTCATCATTATTCTTGATAAAGCATTTACTTCCAAAAACTCTAAAATGCTTCACAGAGGGAGAATTACCATACCAGAGTTCATATGGAGTTTTGTCACTATTTACCCGAACATGAGCCTTGTTGAGAATGTTAGCTGCTGTATGTGCTGCTTCACCCCAGAACATGTCAGGAGTTCCAGAATCATCAAGCATAGCTCTAGCCATTTGTTGAATTTTTCTATTCATTCTTTCTGCTACGCCATTTTGTTGTGGAGTGCCAGCTACAGAGAACTGTCTTTTTATGCCATGTTGTTCACAAAATTCAAGGAATTCATTTGATGTATATTCTCCTCCTCGATCAAATCTAAGACACTTGATTTTTAGATCTAATTCATTTTCAACCAGTGCTTTGAAGATCTGAAATTTCTCAAATGCTTCATCTTTGTGTTTAATCAACCCAATCCAACACATTCTAGAGAAATCATCAATAAATAAGATATAGTATTGTTCACCACGTGGTGAATTTTTCCTCTTAGGTCCACATATGTTAGTATGAATGAGTTCAAGAGGCTTACTTGATGATCCTTCCTTGGCATTAAATCCTACTCTGATGATACCTTGCACACTATGAGGGTTTGCATATGGTACTTTACGTATGAATTAATATTGGGGAAGACCACGAACAGCTTGAAGTCTATTTGCTTTGTTGATTTGAGAGAAGCTCAGATGCCCCAGCCTTCTATGCCATAGCCAATTTCTGAAGACTTGCTCAAGTAACATTGATCTATGCCGTTCAGTACATACAGGTTGCTAGGATTTCTTTTTCCTTTTATAATGATTTTACCTGTATCAAGATCACGAACCACACATTCTTTTGAACTAAAGACCACTTATGTTCCTTGATCACACATTTGACTTACACTTAACAGGTTATGCCTTAATTCATCCACATACATGACGTCATTAGCCTTCACCTTTTCTTTTAGAAATACTGACCCTTTTCCTTTAATTACAGCAGGAGTATCATTTCCAAATGTAACTTTCTTTTCCTTCTCTAGAGCATTATATGTAAGGAGTTTGCTTTTGTCACCTGTCATGTGTCTTGAGCACCCACTATCAATGTACCATTGATTTTCTTCACCTTCTGCAAATAATGCTATCCCACAATTTTCAACCGGTATCTCTTTCTTTTTCCACACTTTAGAGCTTGAGGGAACATGATCTTTTGGCTGGACCTTGCTCCTGCATTCAGATTCTTCATGACCAAAGTTATTGCAATAAGAACATTCAACTTCGTTTTGAAGAGGAGAAAAGTTGTTATAGGTGTTCTTCTTTGGTTCAATATTTATTCTTTTCTTTCTTGCTTCTCTTGTCATGATGGTTTTATATGCAACACATTGAACAACTTTATGACCAAAATTGTGACATGAGAAACATTGTCCATTGAAGTAGAAATTTCTGCGATCATGAAATCTTATATTTGAGTTTACCTGTTGGTTGTAGCTTCTTTGAAAGATCTCCTTGTTAGTGTTCTTTGAATTGTGATGGTCATGCTTTACCTGGAAAGATCCTTTGTTCCCTTGCTGAGTGGCTGAATGTAGTGCACCAGCTATGGCTGCTTTCAGATAATTTGGTGCTGAAGTCTGGGAAGATTCCCCAGTATATCCAAGACCTGTTTTTATAAGAGGAGACCGTTGAACTTTGATAATCTCATCTAAGGTTTCTGAACCTTTAGCAAATTTAAGATTGAGATTTTTTTCTTTCTCATTATCTTTCCTTAGACTTACTACTTCACACTCCAATTCCTCAATGCGTTTTTCCTTTGCTTCAAGCTGATTCTCAAGAGTCTCTATGATTATGTTCTTTTCTTCTAGGCTTACTTTGAGTTGATTGTTTTCTTCAAGAAAATCATTGTCTTCCAGAGAATCCACAAAAGTATCCTTTTCTTCTCTAGATTCATTTGCCATGAGTAGTTTAATATTTTGTTCACATTCTTCCTCACTATCTGATGACCCATCACTGTCTTCATTAATATAGTAACTTTTTCTTGTGCTAGATCGATTCTTATTCCTTCTTGCTACTTCTTTTCCTTTAGCGGATGTTTCTTTATAAGGACATTTTGCAGCATAATGACCAACTTTTCCACACTCAAAACATTTGAAGGGAAGCTTACCTTTGAATCTTCCAGTACCTAGTTGGAGTTTTCTCACAAAATTCGCTTCTTCTTCTTCGGATATATAGCTGGTTTCTTTGACAACTTCCTTTTCTTTTCCTTTTGCAGATACCTTAAAAGCAACTTCTTTGATTTGAGAAGGACCTCCTTGTCTCATTTCAAAAGCAGTCAGAATACCATGTAATTGAACAATAGTAAGAGTTTGCAGATCTTGCCTTTCTTCAATAACTGAAACTTTAGAGTCAAATTTTGAAGTCAAGGATCTTAAGACTTTTTCCACCAGAGTAGTATCGGTTATGGTTTCACCCAAATTTCTCATCCGATTTACAATATCATCTAGACGAAGAAAGAAACTGGCAACACTTTCATCACTATGCATCTTCAAACTTTCATATTCAATTCTAAGAGTTTGGAGTTTTGCATTTTTTACCTTTGTATCTCCTTCATAGCTCAGAATGATTTTGTCCCATATTTCTTTTGCTGAATGTAGTTGCATCACTTTAGAAAATTCTGATTCAGACATGCTTCCTAACAAGACATTTACTGCTTTGGCATTGATTTCATACTTCTTCCTTTCTGCTGCATCAGTAGGAATACTTGCTGGGTATTGATAACCTTCTTCCACGATTGCCCATACATCTGCACCAAGACTTTGCAGATATGCTTTTGTTCGTACCTTCCAGAATATCAGATTGCTTCCATTGAATAGAGGTGGCTTTATAGACATCACTCCTTCTTGACTTCCCATTGCGACGGATCTCCTTCAAGCGATCAAGCTTCTACAGAAGAACCCCCTCTGATACCAATTGTTGGGAAAAATACTGAGAGGGGGGGGTGAATCAGTGTTTTCTGCATATTCAAATTTTTTTGCTTTTTCATTCCTTAAAACCCATACACTACTTTGATGAAGCCAAGTAGCGTATACACGCGGATATCCTTCATAAAACTCGCGTATACACAGATATCTAATTATGTCATTAGATCTTCACTTAAATCATTCCATCATTCATTCATCAGATGTTTAATAAACAATAAACATATGCAGTAAGAACAGAGTAAACCATCACACAAAGCATCACACATGAACACCAGGATTTTTAGGTGGAAACCCAAGTCGGGAGAAAACCACCGCTGCAGTTGCTCAGCCTTCAATATTTATTATAGAGAAAACATCTTACAACATATGTGTTGGCGCAGACTTGACCAGCACAGTAAGAACAGAATAAACCATCACACAAAGCATCACACATGAACACCAAGATTTTTAGGTGGAAACCCAAGTCGGGAGAAAACCACCGCTGCCGTTGCTCAGCCTTCAATATTTTATTATAGAGAAAACATCACCCCACAACATATGTCTAAGTGCGAGACTCTACCCGACGCGAGCATCCACACGCTCGTTTACAAACCTCTCTGGAAGGAAGCACCAACCCACGACTCGTTTACCGACCTCTCCTGGAAGGGGCTTCTCACGACCCACATACCTGGATTTACCGGCCTCTCACACGGAAGGAGCTACAACCACGGCGAAGGCTACCTGCAACCTCGGCACCTCTATGGACCACGTTTCATCAATTTTCACACTGGATCCAAAAAATTCAATAGAACACAACTTGTAGGCCACATTTCATCATATTTTCAGACTGGACCCTCTCCATACTTTTAAGCTCAAACAAACAACCAAACTGATACAGAAAACTCAGAACAGTAGAATGTAGATAGCAGTAACACAGCAGAACAGATCAGACATTTCTTACCACAGAATTCAGCAAACCCTAGTTTGCATACGTGCTTTCCTTTCACTGATGTCATGTATATACGCGCTTCCACCCACACCAACTAGCGTATAAATCAGTAGAAATTATAGAGCCAATTTTATTGCGCATACACGCTTTCTCTTCAGCGAAGCTGCGTATATACGCGCTTCCTCTTCGATGAACTAGCGTATGGTTTTTCAACCTTAAATATCACTGAAATTCTTCACAACTGTTACATCGCTTCAGATTTTACCCTTTACCTCAGACAGATGTTCACCTAGATGTTCGTATCATCACATATCTAATCATTCCATAAACAGATCTAGCAAATACAAGTACAACACAGATCTAGACCCCTTCTTCATCATTGGTGCATCATTCATTCAGATCTATCATTCAATTGTAACCCTTTCCATTCAGATATACTTCAGAGTGAAGTATTCATTCAACCTCAGACATCTTGCACCCACACTCATGATTTGCACAATGAAATTCTTCTCCTTATATAGGTTTACCCTTTTTCAATACCATGAGCCAAAACCACATTACTTCCGATGGTATTCCTGGACGAGGTCATTTAGGCGGATCATTACCCAATACAATGGGTCAATACCATGGCGGTTACCCCTGGTTTTGCACTTTTAGAGCGCTTTTTCCCATACGCGACTTCCCCTAGGAAAATCCGCGTATGCCTAGAGACATACTCTTTTCATCAAGTTTTAGCACATGCTGAATTCCTTTGTACATTGCCTTCTGTACACATTGTAGATACATCAGATTTACTTTATCAAGAGCATATTCTATCAAGCACAACTTCATCCAGTAAGTTGCCATTATCTTCATCAAGAGGGTTGCCTTTCAAGGACAACATTCATCATCATATTGCTAACAAACATCATTTACCAAGTCCATTATGTCAAGAATAACTTCATCAGGTGGATTTCCATCAAGGACAACACATGTCAACAGTCGCATGACTTCATCTTCATTCAGTGGGTTGCCATCAAGGACAACACTCTGCATCATATTGCCAACAGTTTTCATAATTTAGACAAGATTATTTCTAATAAATCTCTTTTCTCCTATTTCAAACTGATTTTGATGAGCATTGACCTACATTTTTTTGTTGTGCATCTCCTCCGAGAAGTACTTCGTCTCTGGAATCAAAGAAAGGGGGGAAAGATGAATGTTGAGTCTTCACATTCTCCTTCAAGTAGATATTCACAATGAGGTACTTTGGTCACACATAATAATTTTGAGAATCCGAGACCTGAACAGTGTCCTTGAGGAGAGGGAGGCTTCAAAATTGATTGCCAAAATTATTGGGAAATTTTCACATAGCCCTATGGATGGGAAGTTACAAAAGTAAGATTTAAATCTGTAAGAAATTTTTAACCAGCAAACTGACATTTTGGGAAATTGACCTTTGATTTTATTCCCCAAGTAGGATATATAGTCAAAATATTTTTTTATTACATGATGGATTATATATGTTGGGCCCCTTGTTTTTATTTCAACATATGAAACGTTGTGGCTGGAGGGGAGAAGACAGTGGCATAGAATCAACTAGGCATAGAAGATCCTAGTCGCGCCACATGGAGGGGAGACTGCAAAAAGCATTGAAGAGCTTTGGTAGCAGAGGTAGATAAGAACCAGAGTTACAAGAAGTATTGGAAGTGATTTAGGAGTTGAGTGGTGAAAGACTAAAGACACCTGGCCAGAGCAGAAGCAGATATAAGTTGGTTTATAAATGAAGAAATTATAGTAAGCTAGCGGTTTTCCTAGTTTTGTGTGTACCTTCTCACCTTCGGGCGCAAGATTGTATAAATGTAAAAGCCTCATCCTGTAAAAGGGTTAGCCAGTGAATTAGTTGGATATTAGTTGGTTAATGGTTAATTTTTTGATGTTGGGTTTCTAGGTGATTTGAAATGGGTGAATAAGTACTTAGACTATATAAATATTCTGGTTTAGTGTTGCAGCTTTAGGCTTCAGGCCCATGTTGACATTATGTATTGTCTACTACAAGAGATCAATGGAATGAGACTCCCCTTCAAACAAATTTTTGTTTTTTATTTCTTTATATGGTGATGATTTCTTATGTTTATATTCATTGGTTGTTATGTTGGATGGTAGCAATCTAATAGTATAATTGTTGCACATGTTTCTTGTAGTTTGGTAGTTATTTTGGTATAGTAGGGGTGGTTTCTAAGAAATCCTTGTGGTATGACCCATGTGTCTACTATATAGGGGCTCATGAACCCAAGGTAAAATTCCTAATAAATCCACTCCTTTCAATACTGAGTTATTTACATTTTTAAATTCCACTTCAGCATTCCCTTTCCTATTTATGTTGTCCAATGTGATGAGCCCTGTAATTACCCCAATCTTCTCATCTCTTCTACATCATTTTCCTTGTATATGGACTTATTACCCTCTCAGCTAGTCTCTTTTTTCCCATCTATTAAAACAATGATTAGTTGGGATTATATGCATTTATGCTTGGAATTTCATGTTTTAATGAATGTTTTGATTAAGGATTCAGTGGAATGTATGAGTCTATATGTATGGATATTTTGAAAAACTATGTTCTAGGGTGTAGAGGGGTCCCATTCATCGATATTTCAGGAATGTTTAATGTTGGATAACTCCATAGCCAAAAAAGCTATTCAACAATTTGCTGATGAGATCCTACAAGAAGTTGATAAGTTTCCCCAATTTTCTATTGATAACGATTTCCTTACCAAGGGTGTTTGTTGTCATGTTGATGAGTTGGCATTAAATGATATAGAGGATAATGATAATACTGTTTTGTATGAATTTTCTATATTGATGATTAGAATAGAATACCTTTCATGTTTTCTTTCTGTCGTGACTTTTCCCATAATTGTAGAAAATATTCAACACGAATATCGCCACGAGTGATGGTTCATTCTTAATCCAATGAGTGGGAGGGCTAGGGCTGGTGGAAGGAGGGGAGCCTGCCCCTATTTTTATCTATGCTATGGGATCTAGCTATAGTGGATGAAAGGATGGCTCACTAAATCCAAACCTACCCCTTTTGAACCTCCTCCTAAACCCAAAACTGAGAAACAAGGAGCCTGTAAGATGGGGTTAGTTGCGATTCCACCACCACCCCATTAAGATAGAAGATGTAACAAGTAGGTGGAACTGTTCTCACTTCATGATACTCAGTTGATAGGGAGAGGGTTTGACCTTTGAATTAGGTTGGAGAGCGGAAGTAAATTTCTTATATACAGAATTATTATATCGGCAACACGACATAACAACAACTATCATGAAACTTTCTTTTATCAATCAAGAATACTCAATCAATTCGCATTAATGAGTCATTCATTCAATTGTCCCATGAGTCACTTGCCCAGATGTCCAAAAAAAAGAGATACGATCGGGAAAAATCTGGTTCGATTTGTATTAGTTATTTATTATTTTATAATTATTTAATCACAATAAACTTGATTCAAGTAGTGTATTATGGGAATCAGAAGAAATAAGGAACATGCCTAATATTTTATAGTCCCCATCTGGTTCCCTTTGTTGTCTTTAATGAACTATTAAAGATTCTTTTGTAGCCAGGACTAAGGCACTCTGCCACTAGTCGAGTAATAATATTCAAGCAATGTTATTATGGTTCCCACTATTTTACATCTTGTCATCTTGCTAAATGAATGAATGGACTTGTGCTTGTCATACCCATTATGTTTATGGTCTCATGAATGAATGTAATGATATTGTAATATTTTACTTGATTTTGCAAACAAATTCACCCACTAAACATATGGAAAATATTATAAGGAATATAGGCATGATTAAGGCACCCATATACTTTAGTCTAAATTAGTCTCTGGGTTGGTAATATTTGTCAGTTTGTCACCCTTTAATTCTCAAAATTACATCACATCTTAATAATTGTAGAATAAAATTTTAATTCTCCATTTTCATATGCAATAATTCCAGTTAAAGCATAAATAATATAAGGTTGTCTTTAGGTGATAGAAAAAGAGAATCTCCTTAGGAACGTAGAGGGTACCCCCCCCCCCCCTATCCCAAAAAATTTCTTGAAGGCCTAGAGTGGCACGAGAGAGGTGAATCCCACACATTATGCCTTGGAATTTTTCCTCCCTCTTAGTGAGAGCAGATAGGAGGGGAAACCTGAGGGATAGAAAGGGCCAATTTATATTTCCTCTAAGATCCTGGTCATATCCCTGCTACCTTTGGTGTTTGATAATGCATGCCCTCCCATGGAAATGGGATAATATGTGTGGCTCTTATTTTTTAACATCTTGAAACACACCTCATCCACATGGAATGACTACTTAACAAATTTTGTCAATATTTTTTGGGTGAGAAGCATGAGAAGGATACATGATATGTGAAATTGTTGGGAGAGTACAATTATAAGCATTCTAAAACCCTGAATGAAATTTTAATATACATAACAATACTAAGATTAAGTAATCCATGTCTCAACTCAAATTTATCTATTTGAGACAAAGATAAGATGGTTTATCAAGTGTAGGAGGTTGAAAAATTTGATGGAATAGATATCCCTCAGCCGTAGCTCGTAGGCTTGGGGTCAAGCCCCTTTTGTTAAAAAATGACCAAATCAACTCAAATGTCTCAGCTCTCCATTTGAGACCTGTGTAGGATTTCTATAACAAGACCATTTTGACTTGGTTTTTCAAGGATAAGTGGGTGAAAAATTTGATGGAATATAAATCCTTCAGTCGTAGCTTATTGGAAAAGGTAGAGCCTATTTTGTTAACAAATGACTTATTACAAAAAAGTGGGAAAAAAAATGAGACCAATTGAATGAACCACACCTCCAGGGATGACATAGATATCCTTTAGTCGTAGCTTATTGGAAAAGGTATAACCTGTCATGTTAACAAATGACTTATTACTAAAAAGTGGAAACAAATGGGACTGACTCAATGAACCACACCTCCTGGAATATCTTAAGAGAATGTCTCCTAATAACCACAAAAGGTATCGGTATCAAAATAATCATGTCCAAATGTATGTCGATAATATGCCTAGTTCCTGGCGGATGAACCATTTCCTTAGATTGGCTAGATGGTCATCACAATACATCAATTAACAAACGATAAAACATCTAAAACATTAAAAAATGATAAAAAAACTAAAACCCAAATCAAAACTCTGGTTTAATTACCATATATGATAGTAATAATGTTGAGGAAGAAAATGCTTGCAACCTTCCTGGACGAAAACTAAAATCGCTTCCACTACACTTTGCTTTCCTCAATGGAAGACTTCTCTTCCATCTTCGAATCAAACCCTCCATCTAAATTTTGCAGTAACCTTTTTATCCTCATCATAATCATCAGTAAATCCCTTACGCTTCAAAAAATCATCCACAATGGCTTTACTGACATATTGCTTGGCCTACATAGGCTTGTAGCGATTCAGACCATGGACATTGTGTGAGGACTTCTTTCATCTCTCATTGCGTGATTTATCCTGGGAAATTACGAGAAGTCTGAATACTTGACTTTGATTATCACAGAAAGAGGAAATGGGTGTTACCGTATAGGATCCAACATGGAGATTAAGCATTTCAGAGTATGATTTTAGACCAACCCATGTTGAATCTGATGGTGTTATCAGAGAAGTGGAAGCCATTGAAAAGAAACTCACACCAAAATTAACTGTCTCAGAGATGGATGTTAAAAATACATTTTTTTGGAATTTTCTCAGATGGGCTACTTGGCCAGATTACATTACATAGATTTGGATTTTGGGATCGGATTACATCACATGGATATTTTATTAGAGGGAATTTTTTTCTGACTTATGCTCCATTGAATCCCATAATTTCCCATCTCTTATCACCCATTCGATCATATCTACCCACACTCTTAAAATCTACCATTAATATAATATGGATAATCTTACCAAATATGCCCTAAATAAATATCAAAGCCTCGGATCTCGTCGGATAAAAAAATATTGAACCACAAGAGATTTCAGTAAGCTACCCTAAAACAAAAAATTTCCATGTAAGCTACACTAAAACACAAAATATTGAGAGTCTTCAGTCATGCAGATCTCTTCACATCAATCCAATGCCTAAAACTCCCTCCGATTTGAATCATGGACCTATGGATTCATGCAGAAGTGGGGCAGAACTAAAGAAACAACAAGGTGTGCCATGGAATTGGCACTCAACGTTCAACGTTCAGGGCGAGTTGGGTTTCGCAGGGCGTCGGGTAGTTCGGCAGGGTCGAGTCAGGTTTTACTGGAGTCTGCATGTAGAACAGTGACATTGCATTCGGAATAGTGATTCGAAGGGTGTATTTTTTGCAGGTGGGAATAGGGAGGCTCAGTGAAGGGTGAAATGTTTTTGAGGCAGAAATTTGAATTAAAATTAAAAATTAAAAATTAAAAATTAAATGTAAATAATAATATTAAAAAAAAAGTTTATATAAAGTATTAAATTAAATATTGAATATAAATAAATAAGATATTAAGGTGTATATAAATTATTTAATATGAAAAACTTACAACTTTCCACATACACGACCTAACCCGACCCGTACCCGACCTGAACGTGGTTCCTTGTGTGCCCTCACACGGCACGACCTGACCCACCCGAACTAAGGCACAAGGGAGAAGACGAAAATCGGGTCGCAAGGAAATGCACATTGAGGGACACGGCCGGTCACAACTCAACTTTTTTGATATGGCCTCCCTCACATGAACTAACTCAACTTGACCCAAATGTGTTTCCTTGGGCGTCCTCAGATGACACGACCCGACCCGCCCGAACGAAGGCATAAAGGAGCGGCAAATGGAAAATGGGTTGTACGAACATGCAGAAGGCACACAGGTGGTCAAAAATTATCATTTTTGATACGACCACCCTCACATTCCTTGCCCCGACCTAACCCGAACGCGTTTCCTTAGGCACCCTCACAGGGCACGACCCAACTCGTGCAAATGAAGACATAAGGGAGCTAATAGAAAACGGGTCGCACAAACGTGCACAAGGCACACGGGTTGTCAGAACTTAGCATTTTTGATACGGACACCCTCACATGACCTGATCTGACCTGACCCGAATGCATTTCCTTGGGTGGCCTCACACGGCACAGCCCCGCTCAACCCAACCTGAACGTGTTTCCTTGGGTGCCCTCACACGACCCAACCTAACCCAACCTGACCGAATGAAGGCACAAGGGAAAAAACGGAGAATGGGTCACATGAAAATGTACAAGACACATGTGAAGTCGCAACTTAGCATTTTTATACGACCTCCCTCACACAACCCAACCCGAACGTGTTTCCTTGCGTGCCCTCACATGGAACGACCCAACTCAACCCGACCCGAATGCATTTCCTTGGGCACCCTCACACGACCCAAACCAACGTGACCCACCTTGAATGTGTTTCCTTGGGCACCCTCACACAACTTGACCTGACCTGAACGTGTTTTCTTGGGTGCCCTCACACAACCCTACCCGACCCGCCCGAACGAAGGCACAAGGGAGAAAAAGGAAAATGCGTCACATGAATATGCGCCACAAGGCGTACATGAGGTCACAACTTAGCATTTTTTATATAGCCTCCCTCACATGACCCAACCCAACCTGAGTACCCGACCCGAACACATTTCCTTTGGCGCCCTTACACGGCACGACCCGAACCACCTGAACGAATGCACAAGGGAGAAAATGAAAAATAGGTCGCATGAATGTGCATAAGACACATGGGAGGTAACAACTTATCATTTTTTAGACAGACGCCCTCACACGACCCGACCCCACGACCCACCTAACCGTATTTTTTTGGGTGCCCTCGCACGACCCGACCCAACCCAACCCGTTGGAACATGTTTCCCTGGGATCCCTCAAATGAACCGAGTCGAGATGAGCCACCCGAACACATTTCCTTGGGCACCCTCACATGACACGACCCAATTGACCCACCCAAATGCATTTCCTTGGGTGCCTTCAAACGACACAACATGACCCGACCCACCCAAACCTGTTTCCTTGGGCACCCTCACACGACCTGACCCAACCTGAACTAACTTGAATACAACGAAATGGTTGTAGTTGGTATCAAATCTTTGACATTATATTGGTTGGTATCAGTGAAACATTGGCAGGGGAAAGACATTGGTCAGGGTCGAAGATAGCATAACAAGACATTGCAAGTTGGGAAGAATGTCAAGGGATTATTTTTCATACATTGTAAAGGTTGAGGAATATGAAAGAAGAGCACCCACGAATTCGTGTTGAAATTGAAGTCTTGGAGGAGAATGTTGAAGTAGAGCTTCTTCGAATTGGTTGGGTAATGGATCAGGATGGAGCTATAGATTGCGATGAAGAAGAAGAATCAGAGACATGTGAAGAAGAGGATGTTGCAGATGTGTCAATCATAGAGGAATAACTTGATGAACACATTGGACAGAGATCATGCACTTTGTAGGAATTGATGATGGAGTACACTTATAGGGGTTATCATTTAATTCGGTTAGGGTTTAGGGGGTTAAATGGGTTAGGGTTTTAGGGGGTTAAATTGGTTAGGGGTCGGGAATTATGGTTTAAGGGGTTAGGGGTTAAGGGTTTAGATGTTTAAGGTTTAGGGGGTTAAATGGGTTAGCAGTTTAGGGGGTTAAATGGGTTAGGGTTTAAGGGTTTAGGTGTTAGGGGTTAAGGGTTGATAGGTTTAGGGTTTAAGGGTTAAATGGCTTAGGGGTTTAGAGGTTTAGGGGGTTAAATGGGTTAGGGTTTGGGAATTGTGGCTAAGGATTCAAGCTCCATGGAAAAATATAAAGTCATCAAAAACCTTAATGGTTTAGAAAAATTGTCTAAAATACCTTTCCTAATAGACAAAAACCATTGGATATAGGATTCAAAAATTGTATTTGTAGCAAGTAGTTCATCTTGAAAGGTGGAGGGAACTAAACACAAAGTGGAAGGCAAAAATCTGTCGATTAAAAATTATGACTAATTGTGGAAAATTGTCAAAATAAATATTTGGGGATAGAGGGAAAAAGAATTATGACTATGAAATGGAGCCTTAGAATAATAGGGAGGCTCAAATATAGTTCCTTGCATTGATAAATTTGGTTTCTACAATGCAGTCTAATTATTTGTTCATTTTGTTCATACTTCGTTCTGAAATGATGGAGGTGTTTTATTTTATAGATTATATTCAGCTACCTAATGCCCGAACATGACTTTATAAGAATGGAGACTTGTCTGCTTTTTTTTTAGTTGTTTTTGGAAGGTATGTATGTTGGTTGTTTCATAAAGTAAAGCAATACTAATGTAGGTTGTTTACCATTGTTTGAAATCAAGCAAAATCCAACCAAACTATAATTATGTCCACGACAAAAAATTTCTACCATACCTTAATTTTATAGGCCTGTGCATGCTTAATAAATTTGAAATCACACACTTATCTACTAGAAATTCACCATTGGCTAACCCATAAGCGTGTACTAGATCCAACTCCAAAAAGAGAAAAATAGCCCAGGGCATCAAGATCCCCATCAAGAAAGGATGATGGGCCCAATGTAGATCCTATGGAGAAACTAAGGATAACATGAAGCAAAGAATAACCTTGGATACGACCTGACCCGACCCAACCCAACCCACCCGAATGCATTTCCTTCGACATCCTCACACAACATGAACTGACCTGACCCACACGAACGTGTTTCCTTGGGTGTCCTCACACAACCTGACATGACTCGACCTGGATGCGTTCCTTGGGTGCCCTCACATGACCTAACCTCACCCAACCCGACCCACCCGAACGTGTTTCATTGGGCACCCTCAGACGACACGACTTGACCCGATCGGACCCGAATGCGTTTCTTTGGGCGCCATCACACGACCTGACCCAACCCAAACGTGTTTCCTTTGGCGCCATCACACGACTCAACCCAACCCGACCTGCCTGAGTTTCGAAGGATAAGGGAAAAAAAACAAACAGGTTGCATTGTATTTTTAGGGGTGGTTTTCTTCCCACTAGGTTGCTATAATATCCCAAAATTGGGAGAGCATCAATATACCACATAAAAGTGGAAAACAACAATAAATATCAATACATCACATATGAGTGAAATATATATCCATGGTATTAAGTATAATAGCATAAATGAGTACAATATCTTGGGGATCAAGTCCCTCAAGCTAGGCAAGAGAAGCTTCCAATGCCTAAAAGCACCAAAACATGTAATACAACTGATACACAAAATATTAAAGCTAATACAATGCAGTTTTAGTGAATAAAATTGCACCTGGAAAATATAACTAAATGGATCTGATAATATAATGCTCAAACAATATTGAAAATGGAGATCTATGCTCCCAAACACTTTTCCTACACAACCCAGAAAGGGTTTCTGGAAATATAAAAAATATAGGATGGTGATCTAAAGCCCTAGAGCTGAAGAGTCACTACAACTAAAGCACATAGAAGGAGGTGGCTTAAAATGATGTAAAATGGAATGGCACTCCTCCAATAGACCCTTCAAGTGAAAGGCTGATCCCTTCACTGTAAAGCAAACACCCCAAATGAGGCACTGAAATCTCCCCTGCAACTTCTCACTAGAATACCACAGTATAAGACTAAAACTACGTTGTACGAGATGATGATGACTTGACCTAGTGCCAAAATATGAAATGAAGCCCAAATACCTTCCTTGTTGACCTCCCAATGGAAATAATGCTTCCTCCACTGAAAACTAGCTTAGAAATGGCCTTATCAAGTCCTCCACTGTTGCACCCTGCAACTCAACACAACTCTAAACAGAAAACTGCGTTGTAGAAGAAAGTTTTAGCTTGGCCTAATGCTATAATGTGGAAATAATTCTCAATTACCTCTCCTAGGTGGCCACTCTAAGTCCCTCAATGATGAGGGTGGGATTCCGTTCGGGAACACCCTTGTGCTAAACAACACTGCAGTCTCCGCTAAACAACTGAAGAGAGAAACAATTCATAACAGACCATAATCAAAATAATAATCAAAACATCCTTTCCATGGCTTCCATCACCTTCCTTATATGCTTGGTGAGCTTCCTCACCTTGGCCCCATTCATTAAAGCCACTACTTCCATGCAAATAATCTCCCTCCAAAATTGCATTGTCTCTCATTGAATGTCCACTCCCTCCATACCAGCACTATTGATTTGGTCAAGGTTGACCCATTCCACATGCTTCATCCCATATTCACACATAAGGGTGCTTTATAAAGCTACTTTGATGATTCCTATTCACATTATGAGTGAATTGTTTCCTACTAAATAGATTTATGGGTCTCCCTACCCACTTATTCTTCTATCTAAAGGACAAAAGAAAAAATTAATATTCCAATTAGTTGCATGCTAATTTTGGAATATTACAATCCTCCCTTCCCAAATGTTTCTTTTCCTCAGCAACTGCAAGGATAGAACTGAAGAGCCCCCTCTCCTCCTCCTGTAGCATCCTCATATGATAAGCTCCTCCAATGAACAAGATGATCTCTCATCAATATGTCCCATAATTTCTCCTCCCAAGTGTACAAGTTAGCCTTTGGTGACAAATCCAAATGACTATCATCATGAAGTAGTGGGATATCCATGGAGGCAACTATATGCTATCTAGAGGCCTTCTTGAGGCATGAAATCTTAAATATATTGGGAACCTTCATTCCCATGTGAAGATCTAATCCCCAAGCTATCATCCACACAAAATGAATCGCCCTCCATAATGGTAATTCATAGAAAAACTCCTCCCAAATTCTCATGAGGCATCTCCTAAGTGCTCAAGCTAACCATATGGCTCACCTCATAAGGAAACAAGAGGTCAAATGTGGCAATCATGGATTTTCCAATGTTCTCCCTAAAGCATGAAGCATAAGAAATGTGGAGAATATCATTCCCAATGGGAATATCCAATCCATGTGTCATCCCTCCAATCATGCCCACAATAATGATAAGGACATCATCGACATATGGGATCATAATCAGAGTCATAGTAGCTACCATATATAAGATCGAAGAAGGATAATGGTCCCTCAAGTGCAACCAGCACAATTTTACTCCTAACTGCATCAAAATATGGTATGATGAGCGATTTCCCAACCACTTGCTTGCTACTTCAGTCCGCTCACATGCTTGGAGAAGGTGATTGATGTGTGGTTCCAATTGAGCACACCCTGAATAATATATCATCTCCCCAAAATCTCCTAGGGAGTCGCCATCCTCATCATTGCTTATGGCCCTAAGTATACCATGAAGACTATAAGAAAGAGTGCCCCCTCTTGGAGCAATGACCTATACATGGATGGAAAGGGAATACAAATACATAGTGAGTGAATCATGATGCATATAAACACAACTCTTACCATGTACCTTGAACAAGCTGGTGAAATGGCTCATAGATGGGCCTCCTCTCATTCTCAATGAGAAAGGAACTGACTGTGATAAATCTGCCAAAGAGTTATGTCTCTCCTCCATCTCCAAACAATCCATGCATCTCCTAATATGCTGATGTATCTCCTCTTTGAAACCTTCCCAAATGAATCCCTCCATGATAGTATGATATGCCCTCATGAAATCTGTGTGGCTGGAGAGAAAATCCTCATATGATGCATGTAGTAGCTTCTCCCTGAGCTTAGATTCTCTAGTCAAGAAGATCCTACTCTGAAAATAGATGACCCAATCTCTCACTGTATATCTCTCATCTGATAATTGGACATCAAGTATCCTGCATGAAAAAAAATCCTTGGAGTATTCCACTAACAACTGGGATCTCCAATAAGGATCAATACTAAATAATGAAAGTGATGCTGATCTACAATGTATAGCACCTGTCATGTTGTTTACCTCTTCTTTTATATCTCCCATGCCAAAGTCATATGTTGGGATGCTTCTATCCTTCCTCTATTGCCCCTCCTATAGCTGTGCATGCTCAAGTGAAAGTTGAAGTTTTTGGAGTTTAGCCTTCCATGGGAAGCTATCACCCATCCAAAACTTTTTGAGTTTGGCCAATGTATACATGAGGGGCCACCAACCTCTACCATGTGTGGAATATTTATCCTTATGTGGAAGAATCTTCTGATTCTCCAAAGCCATGGAGTGGTCTCCTTGCACCATGATGGTGCCATCCTCCATCCCTGAAATATCTTCTCTCAATGTAAGATATTTGGTGAGAGTGGGTAATATTGATATTGGGATAGTGTCTCCCTCCTCCTTGACCCTACCCAAGACTCTCTACGTTTTACCAATTCCTCACGAGGTTCATACTCCTCCTGGATATATGAGTGGTACAATCTGTTATGAGACATCTCTCATCAAATCTTGATCTGGTGGCCTCCCAAGTGGAATTCCTCTAAAGAGTAATGTATCATGGGCCAAATTCATCTGCATGACTATTTGGATCATTAAGTCCTTACTTCCATTGTGCAAATCCAACTCTGTTTTCTGTGTGGAAGCTGTCTGAGAGGGATAAGTGTGCATGCCCCTAATAATCTAATGCTTGCCACTCTTTCTATCTGTCCACTCCATCTGTAAAGTCTACCAATATGTGGTGACCTTCCCCAAGGTAATCAACCACTGCACACCCAATATCACATTGGAGTCATGTATGTCAACCAAAAAGAAATGATCATTCAATGTATGTGTCCCCATGGTGACAGATAAACATGGAACATAATGCATGCAATGCATAGTTCTAGCTCCTCAAATCAAAACTGAAAATCTATCAAAATCATCAATGGGTATTTCCCTCCTCTGCACTAACTAGGCATCAATAAAGTTTTGGGTAGCCCCACTATCAATAAACACTGGTACCCTCTGATCCTAAATGGAACCTCAAACTCTCAAGGTAAGGTATTTGGGTACTCCTCTCAATGATGCAAGGGCCCAACAATTGGAGAAAATTATCGATTCCCACCTCCTAGTAGTGGTGGATCCTCTCTTGTTATCCCGACACTGTGACCTCCTTCTGGTTCCTCTTCTTCTTCCAACTCATCATCAAAAAATACCTCTATATAGTGTGCCTTCCTTGCTACACATCTATGTCTGGGTTCCCATGATTATTGGAATGTGAATCGAAGCTTCCTTCTCCTCAAGTCTCTCCGGACATCATCACTAAGAGGTACTTTGTTTTGGCTCTCCTTTGAAGGAGGAGCCTTCACATATTTTCCCTTTGATAGAAAACTAGGCTTTTGCTAAAATGGTGTTTTTTCTCTAGCAAAGCATCTTGTAGATATATAGCCCTTTCAACAACATCTTGAAGGGTATTTGGTTTGGTTTAATTAACCAACCCATGTAGAGGTTTTGTTATCCAATCAATAAACATATATACCCTCCTAGCTGCAGATAAATCAGGAACCATAATAGAAATTTTTAGAAATTCAGAAATGTAAGTTTTGGATTACCTAACTGTTTGAGCTTAGCTAGCTCAATGAAAGGTGCCTCCAGGTCTCTTCAATCAAACCTCTCCACCAACCTCCTGGTGAACTCTAAATATGCAGTCACATTGGCATGCTCGAATGTAGAAAGACCATGAAACCACCAATCATGTGCCTCACCCTCAAGGTGCAGCGCTGCTATTTTGATGGCTTCCATATCCGGTACTTGGTTCAACTAGAAGTAGATGTTTAGCATCTCTACTGAAGCTTTGGCTGGAAATTTGGATGACCCATCAAAAGTGGGTAAGAAGAATCTACCCATAGTCTGGTGAAGATCCTTGTTCTGTATGAATCCTCCACCTCTATTGTGATGTTGGAGTATTCTATTGTCCTTGATCTAACAAAACTCCTGAAAACTCAAATGATCCTTGAATCTCTAAGATTGAGACTCATACTCAAGAAAATAATCTTCAAGAGTTTCTTGTTCTTGAAACCCTCCATTTCCCACTGCTAAGAATGTAGGCATAGTGGAATGTTGGGAAATTTTTTGCTTCACTGGTTGATCATTCCAGTGATGTGAAATTTCAGAATCTTATCCAGGTAGAAACCATTTAGGGGATTCGTTGTGTCTATCCATCCTCATATCCTTGATTTCTCTTGCAATATCTTGCATGGTTTGAAGAAGAAGCTTAGGGAACTCCTTGTCATCCTCCTCTCCTGATATGGGAGTTTTTTCCTTTCCTTCTTTATCATCTATATAATCATATCTCTAGTTTCTTCTCTTGAGATACCTCTTCTCTCTGTCTATGAGAGGATATCCCTCTTCTGATGACATATTGGCTGAAAATGCACAGGATGAGCCAAGATTATGCTCTGATACCACTCTAATATCCCAAAATTGGGAGAGTAGAAATATAGCACATAAAAAGTGGAAAACAACAATAAATATCAATACATCACATATGAGCCAAATATAGCTCCATGGTATTAAGTATAACAGTAGAAAATGAGTACAATATCTTGGGGATCAAGTCCCTCAAGCCATGCAAGAGAATAATCCAATGCCTAAATGCACAAAAACATGTAATACAACTACTACACAAAATACTGAAGCCAATACAACGCAGTTTTAGAGAATAACACTGCAGCTAGAAAATATAAATAAATGGATCTGATAATACAATCCTCAAACAATACTGAAAACAGAGATCTATGCTCCCAAACACTTTTCCTAGACAACCCAGAAAGGGTTTCTGGAAATATACAAAATATAGGATGGTGATCTAAAGCCCTAGGGATGAAGAGTCACTGAAACTGAACCACATAGAAAGATGTGGCTGAAACTAATGTAAAAATTAATGGCACTCCTCTAATAGACCCTTCAAGTGAAAGGTTGATCCCTTCATTGAAAAGAAAACACCCCAAATGAGGCACTGAAATCTCCCCTACAACTGCTCACTAGAATAACGCAGTCTAAGAATGAAACTGCATTGTAGGGGAATATGGTGACTTGGCCTGGTGCCAAGATATCAAATGAAGCCCAAATACCTTCCTTGCTAACCTACCAATGGAAGAAATTCCTCCTCCACTTAAAACTAGCTCAGAAATGGCCCTATCAAATCCTCCATAGCTGCACCCTGCAACTCAGCACAAGTCTAAACAGAAACTGGGTTGTAGAATAAATATGTAGCTTGGCCTAATGCTAGAATGTGGAAATAATTCTCAATGATCTCTCTTGAGTGGGTACTCGAAGTCCCCCGAGGATGAGCATGGGATTCCCGCTCGGGAACACCCTTGTACTAAACAGCATCGCAGTCTCCGCTAAACAACTGAAGAGAGTAACAAGTCATAATAGACCATAATCAAAATAATAATCAAAACAATAATCAAAACATCTTTTCCATGGCTGCCATCACCTTCCTCATATGCAGCTTGGTGAGCTTCCTCACCTTGGCCCCCACTCATTAAAGCCACTACTTCCATGCAAAGAATCTCCATCCAAAATTGCATTGTCTCTCATTGAATGTCCACTCCCTCCTTACCAATGCTGTTGATTTGGTCAAGGTTGACCCATTCCACATGCTTCATCCCATATTTCCACACAAGGGTGCTTTATCTAGCTACTTTGATGACTCCTATTCACATTATGAGTGAGTTTATTCCTACTAAAGAGATTTATGGGTCTCCCTACCCACTTATTCTTCTATCTAGAGGAAAAAAGAAAAAATTAATATTCCAATTAGTTGCATGCTAATTTTGGAATATTAGTTTTCCTTGTTTACCTCACTCTTCTGATATTATGTATTGTATAATTTATTTCTTTAGTACTTGACATGGACGCAAATTATTGGGACTCATTGACTGTTTTTTGTTGTACATGAGTACTTAACATGGCTGACAATTGCTAGGACTCGTTCAATAGTATACTCCCTAGTTGGGTTGTGGGGTGGTGTTGGGGTACATTACACTCATTAGTTCATTAAGGAACACACTCTAACCATCATTAGACCATCTTCCATACATTATTAGGGGCACATATGACCACTTTTCATTCACTATTAGGCATTCCCTATCATTTTTCAAATTCTCTATTTTTAGGGTTTTCAATTTATTAGGGGTACTACTTAGGATGACATGTGGCACTAACTAGACTCTAGTTGGAGGATTAAATGGATAATTTCACTCCATTGATTCATACTACCTAATTCAAATACCTTCCTAGAGTGAGTATGCTCTTCCTCCATACTTTGCAGCAGTTATCCATAATTTTTCTCTCTCCTCTCCTTGTTAATTTGACTTTTATTCCTATTTTGGAGTTCAACTAGGTTTAAATGGTTATTATTTTGCATGTGAGAGTCATTAATAAGTTCTAATTGATTTCTAACTCCACTTACTTCTAGTTCACTCTATTTTAGAATATTTTTCTAATTTTTGGTCTCCTAATCTAATTTGACTTATTTGCAAACTAGGGAAAGTGCTTTTCATATATACCAAGTGCATGCACATGGAATCCCAACCCAATTTGAATTAGTTGAAATACTAGAGAGTCTCCTTGGTTTATTACTCAATTTATCAACAATTTTATTCTCTTTTCTTTCTTGTTTTGCAAGTATCTAGTTGTGTATTTGTTCACATTTAGATCCTGTGATTTTTCTTGTAATCCAACACATCCCTCCTAGAGATGTTAGGTGATGTTCACACGACCTGACCTGCCTTAACACGAAAATCCAACACATCCCTGGGTGCCCTCACACGACCTGACCCGACCCACCTAAACGTGTTTCCTTGGGCGCTCTCACACGGCACGACCCAACCTGACTCACCCATACACGTTTCCTTAGGTGCCCTCACAGACCTGACCCAACCCGGAGGAATGCGTTTCCTTGGGCGACCTTAGACGAACTGACCTGAACTGACCCAACCCACCTGAACGCCTTTCCTTCGACACCCTCACATGAACTAACCCGACCCGACCTGCCCAAACGCTTTTCCTTGGGTTCCCTCACATGGCACAACCCGAACTGACCCGAATCACCTGAACTTAGTTTCCTGGGTGCCCTCACGCGACACGACCCAACCCTACCTGACCAACCCGAATGAATTTCCTTTAGCACCATCACACGACCCGACCCGACTCGACCTGCCCGAACATGTTTCCTTGGGTGGCCTCAATCGACCTGACCTGACCTGCCTAAACACATTTCATTGGGTGCCCTCACACAACCCGACATGACTCGACTCGGATGGGTTCCTTGGGCACCCTCACATGACCTGACCCAATCCAACTTGCCTGAATAGGTTTCCTTGGGTGCCCTCACAGTTTGACACGACCCGACCCAACTTGACCCAGCCGTTTTTCCTTGGACGCCATCACATGACTCGACTTGACCCGATCCACCCAAACATCGATTAAGGCACGAGGGATTGAATGGAAAACAGGTTGCATGAACTTGCACAAGGCACATGGGAAGTCACAACTTATCATTTCTGATACGGCCCCCCTCACACGATCCGAGCCGAACGTGTTCTGTGTGGTGCCCTCACACAACACAGGCCGACCCACCCGAACGAAGGTACGAGGGATAAAATGGAAAACGAATCACACAAACATGCACAAGGCACACGGGCAGTCAAAAATTAGCATTTTTTATACAACCACCCTCACACGACCTGACCTGATCCGACCCGACCCGCCCAAATGCATTTCCCTAGGTGCCCTCACACGACCTGACCCGACCCGACCCAATCCATGCCAACCAGACCAAACATGTTTCCTTGAGCTCCCTCACACGGCACGACCCGACCTGACCCACTCCAACGCGTTTCTCTAGGTGCCCTCACACGGCCCAACCCGACCCGTATGAATGTATTTCCTTGGGTGCTCTCACAAAACCTGACCTGAATTGACCAGGCTCTCCTGAACACGTTTCCTTGGGCACCCTCAGACGACCTAACCTACCCAAACGTGTTTCCTCGAGTACCCGAATGTGTTTCCTTGGTCGCCCGAATGTGTTTCCTCGGGCCCCCTCACACGGTACGACCCGAGCTGACCCAACCTGACCTGCCTGAATCTTTTTTCCTGGGTGCCCTCACACGACATGATCTGACCCAACCCCACTCGCCCAAACATGTTTCCTTGGGCGCCCTCACATGACATGACCCGACCCGAATCGACCCGCCCAAATGTCAAAGGAACAAGGGAGCAAATGGAAAACGGGTCGCATGAACATGCATAAGGAATGCAGGCGGTCACAACTTAAATTTTTTTATATGGCCTCCATCACACAACCTGACTTGACCTAACCCGACCCGACCCGAACGTGTTTTCTTGGGCGCCCTCACACGACATGACCCGACCTGCCTGAAAAAAGGCACGAGGGAGAAAACAGAATATGGATCACACAAATGTGCACAAGGCATATAGGTGGTCACAACTTAGCATTTTTTATACGAACACCCTCACACGACTCGACCCAACCCGACCCGACCCACCCAAACATGTTTTCCTGGGTCCCCTCACATGACCCGACTCAACCTGACCCGCCTGGAAGCGTTTACCTGGGCGCCCTCACATGACTTGAACTGACCCGAACCGCTCGAATGCATTTCCCTCAGCTCTATAATATTCCAAATTTTACATCTGTTTATTGGAATATTAGATTTCTTTCTTATTTCGCTTAACTAAGTAAATAAATGGGTGGAGGGACCCATAACCCCTTAAGATGAATAAATTCACTTCTAAAAGTGTGAACATGGTTAATTAGCTAGTCAACCTACATCATGGAATAGTGGAGAATATTATTAATGAATTAAGAGTGGGGATCAAGCATCATTACTTAGAAATAACATCGAGAGATGAAGGATTCAAACAAGATCTAGCAGAAATAAAAGTAAGATCATAGAGCAATAAATGATGAGATGATGAGGAAGTGGTGCATTAGTGCACACATGACGGAGAGGATGAACATTAAATGTAGAGATCATGGAGATCATGGAGAGACAACGCAGTCAACATGGAGACCTATGTCCACATGCGTAGCACAGTTATGAGGTGGCCCAAGGGATGGGAAGGCTCACAATCTATATAATGAAGATGAAGGAAACATTAGAGGCAGACTTGGTGTTATTGGTTTGAGATCTGTTTAGATCTAGATTTGTCATTTGACATTTCTATGCATGCTTATGATGTTTAGCTAAGTCTGCAGTGTTGTTTAGCATAGGATGTTCCCGATTGGGAATCCCACCGTTACCCATGGGGGACTTCGACTGCCTACTCTGGAAAGGTTATTCTGAGTTTCCATTCATCATCATGAATTGGTGCCATATTGTTCCTACTCTTTGCAACCCATACATATTCAGAAATAATGCATTTTTGCATTAGGGTTTGAGAGGAGGAGGTTGTCCTTTAGTATTTCAGCCGAGGAACCAGTGGAGGGTTCATCCTTTCACTTTGAGCTTCAAGATCAGCCTTCCATCACTTCAGAATCATATCAGGAATTAGGCCAAACATATCGTACCTCCATGCAAAAGCAGTCCCATCAAGGATTGCGCAGTCAAGTCTTGTATATCTAAGGGAGGAGGGAAGTTTCTAGTACTTCAGCTGGAAATAATGTGAGGGATCTTACCCTCACTTTGCACTTATTATTTCTATCATCCTAGAGCTGATCAGATATACTTTGTAGCAGGAATTAGCCTCTCCCTCCCAGACAACGCATTTTTCTAGCTGTTGTGTATGCAGTAGTTGTCATCTTGAGAGGAGGAAGAAGAAGCTAGATTTGAAGCTTCTAGCTTAGAGATCTAAAGGAGGGATCGACCCTAAAAGAATATATATGATATATATCACATTGCAACCATATTAAATCACTTTATTCTTCAAATTTGAATAACCAAGCAGTCAAGGGATACAAACCTAGGAGGGTGAATTTATGATCTTCTTAGATTTTGATTTCCTTTCTGGGTTATCTTGGGTTTCCATCATAGAGCCCAAATCTGCAATCTTGGAATCATCAAAGCTCTAGAGAACCATAGATATACACTTTCCCTTTAAGCCAGTAGCTTTAAGATCATCATCAGTTGAAGGGACATTGTAGTATTCATCTTCCAGCAGCTCCAATTATGCAATGCTTGCTTTGGCATGTTTTTAGGGTCATTCTACGCCACCTTCTTGGCTTGAGTGCTTCTATTTTATGAAATGGTGTACTTAAAATCCATCTCCACATAATGAAATGGCTCACCTATTCTGAATATTTTCTGTGTTGTTCATAATTTATGAGTACATAATCTATTGTTTCAAATATTGTGTTTGTGTATTACAACACTCTCCCTTTTGGGATACTACACGCTCCCTCACGTGACCTGACCTGACCCACCCCGACCCACCAGAATGTGTTTCATTGAGCACCCTTGCATGGCACAACCTGACCTCACCTGCTTGAACACGTTTCCTTAGGTGCCCTTTCATGACCTGACCCAACCCACATGAATGTGTTTCCTTGGGCACCCTCACACGACCCGACCCAAACCGACCCAGCCCACCTAAACGTGTTTCATTGGGTGCCCTCTCACGACCTCGCCTGACCCGACCCGATCCGCCCGAACGTGTCTCTCGAGCACCCTCACACGGCACGACCCAAACTGACCTGACCCGCCATAAAATTTTTCCTTGGTATCCCTCACATGATGACCCGACATGACCCGACCCACCCAAACTCATTTCCTTGGGCACCCTCACACAACCCGACCTCACACGAGCTGACCTGACATGACCCGACTTGACACGACCCGACCTGACCTAACCTGATACGACCCGACCTGACCTAGCCTGACCCGACCTGACCCAACCTGACATGACCCAAACTTACCCAACCCGACCAAACTTGACCTACCCAAACATGTTTTCCTGGGAGCCCTCATACGACATGACCCAACCTGACCTGCCTGAACACATTTCCTTGGGAAACCTCACATGGCATGACCCAATCAAACCCGACCTAACCCACCCAAATGTGTTTCCTTGGGTTCCCTCACACAAATCGACATGACCCGACCTAGACGCATTCCTTGGGTTCCCTCACACAACCCGACCCGACCCAAACGTGTTTCCTTGGGTGGCATCACATGAACTGAACTGCTCGAACTTCAAAGGCATGAGGGAGAAAACAACAAATAGGTCATATGAATGTGCACAAGGAACACATGCAGTCACAACTTAGAATTTTTTATACGACCACCCTCACACGACCTGACCCGACCCAACCTAACCTGCCCGAACGCGTTCCCTGGGCGTCCTCACACGACCCGACCTGACCCGAACCACCCGAATGAGTTTCCCTAGGCACCCTCACACGACCTGACCTGACCTGACCTGCCCGAATGAATTTCCCTGGGCACCCTCACATGACCCAATGCACTCAAACGTGTTTCCTTGGGCGTCCTCACAAGACACAACCTGACCTGGCTCGACCGAACATGTTTCCTTAGGTTCTCTCACACGACTTGACCCAATCCGCACAAACCCATTTCCTTTAGTGCCCTCACATGACCCAACCTGAACCGACCTGGCCCACCCGAATGCGTTTCCTTGGGCACCCTCACACAACCTGACCTAACTCGACCTGCTCGAATGTGTTTCCTCGGGCACCCTCACATGGCACGACCTGGCCTGACCTGACCCACCCGAACACGTTTCCTTGGGCACCCTCACATGATGAACCGACCCACCCGAATGCGTTTCCTTGGGTGCCCTCACACAACCCGACCTGACACAACTCGACCTAACCCGAACTGAAATGACGTGACTTGAAACAACCCGACCTAACCCTCACATGGCATGACCCAACCTGGCGTTTTGAAAATTTCGTCGCAATTCTAACGTTTTCAACATTTTGTGGCTATTTCGATGATTTGAAGAGTTTGTCACAATTCTAACGTTGTGAACCTTTTGTCACTATTTCAACGGCTTGAAGAGTTTGTTTCAATTCTAGTGTTGTGAACCTTTCGTCATTATTCCAATGGTTTAAAGAGTTCGTCGCAATTTCGACATTTTGGGTAGTGACGATGTCACTATTCTGACATTTTGAAGACATGCCCGAACACATTTCCTTAGGTGCCCTCACACGACCCGAAATGACCCGCAAAAATGCATTTCCTTGGGCATCCTAACACGACCCGACGTGAACCGACCCAACCCACCCGAAATTGTTTCCTTGGGTGTCCTCACATGACCTCACCTTACTCGACCCACTGGAACACGTTTCCTCGGGCACCCTAACACAACACAAATCAACCCGACCCAACCCGCCTGAATGTGTTTCCTTGGGTACCCTCACATGATGACCTGACCTAACCTGACACACCCCACTCGAATGCATTTCCTTGGGCACCCTCACACGAACTAACCTCACACAACCCGACCTGACATGACCCAACTTGACTCGACCTGACTCGACCCGCTCGAACGTGTTTTCCTGGGTGCCCTCAGATGACACGACCCTACTTGACTAGCCCGAACGCGTTTCCTTGGGTGGACTCACATGACTCGACCTGACTGGACCATACCTGAACCACCCGAATACGTTTCCTTGGGTGCCTAAACACACCTTGACATGACCCGACCTGGACGCGTTCCTTGGGCGCCCTCACATGACCTGAACATGTTTCCTTGGGTGCCCTTACACAACACAACCCGATCTAACCCATCCAAACTTGTTTCCTTAGATCCTCTCACACGACCTGGCTCGACCCGCATGAACGAGTTTCTTTGGGCACCCTCACACGACCCGAATTGAATCAACCCAACACTCCCGAACACATTTTCTTGGATGCCCTCACATGACCTGACCCAACCCGTCCCGCTCTAATGCGTTTACTCAGCCGCCCTCACACGGCACGACCCGACCCGACTCGGCCTGCCCAAACGCATTTTCTTGGGCACCCTCACATGACGAACCGACCTAACTCGACCCATCCAAACGCGTTTCCTTGGGTGCCCTCACACGAGCCGACTTGACATGACAAAAACTAACACAACCCGAACTGACCCTCACACGGCATGACCTGACACAACTCGTCTTGACATGACTCGACTCGAGGTTTTGAAAATTTCATCGCAATTTCAATGTTTTGAACATTTCGTCGCTATTCCGAAAGTTTGAAGAGTTCGTCCCAATTGTGACGTTGTCAACCTTTCGTTACTATTCCGACAGTTTGAAGAGTTCGTCATAATTTTGATGTTGTGAACCTTTCGTTGCTATTCCGACGATTTTAAAAGTTCATCGCAATTCCAATGTTTTGGGTAGTGACAACGTTGCTATTCCAACATTTTTAAGATTTCGTCATTATTTCGACGCTTTGGGTAGTAACGATGTTGTTATTCCAATGTTATTAAGGCTTAATCACTATTACGATGTTATTAAGGTAGTGTCATAAGAGCGATGCTTTTTGGCGGGATTAAATAAATTGAGAAAAAATTTGGAACTTTTTGACAATAAGTCAAAACTATTGGAACTAAAGTGTCAGAAAATTGACCATACATACTAGTGATAAAACTAAAATACACAGAGATTTTTCCCCTAGATCCCAAATCGAGACTACCAGATTGATTTTTTATTATACTCCTTTTAGTGTTACAACACACATATATATATACATGCCGAAGCATTCATAAACCCCAATCCATTAACCCTAGATTAGAATATAAACGTAGTTCCCTTGACCAGATCTACAAAATACCAGGGGATGAAAACCATCATGCCCCAAAACCATGTGAAAACCCATGCACAAAACCATAGGTGGGTCTCACACTTAAAATAAGGTCCAATTTATTTTCTTGGGGTGCTACCTTAAACCCCATGTGAGGGGCTACCTACCCCCTGCAAACCCCTGGACAGGGGGGGCTGCTACCCCCCTACACTTGCAACTATTCATGGAATGAATATATCACATACCCAACATTCTCCCACTTGTTGTTTTCTTTCCACAGGGGTCCATAGGAGAGCTTAGTCATTAGTACAACCCTAGAAACACCCATTGATTATGTCATTAACGATGCATTGAATTAGTCATTAGTACAGAACTTCTGAGTGCTCACATACTTCATCAATGCATCTGCAACATTCTTCAAAGTGTCTACCTTTACCGACAACACATTTTTATCCTCAACCATATCTCTCATGGATCCCTATATCTGGCAATGTGATCATTGACTAACACCTACAGGTTTTGGTCTAACGACAATCATGATTCCCAATAACAATGATGTGGAAACTATGAGTAGCATCAATTAAAATATGCAACATTTTCCTTATGAGGAGCCAACCCATACTCTCCATAATAGTAAACATATGTTAGTAGCACAACATGTTAGAGAAACACTTCTACAACAACCACCAACCATATCTAAGTGAAATATCTCCAGCAAAAACATCAGTGGCCATTCAACAACCTATTTTCTTATATAATGAGGTCCAAAACCCTAACAATAATGGAATAGAATGAGGCACATCATGGACACCTCCAAGCGTACCATAATTCCAATAATGGATGGCTAAAGTAAAAGGAGAAAACAAGATGCTCCCCTAAACACATGCGATCTCCAACATCATCTCTAAGCTTTAGTGAACCACTTGTGATATAATCATTGCTTCCTTGCCACAAGAAAGAAGCACAATGTGGACCAGAAATCCATATGGCCATGACTAACTGACATATACTATTATAAATACATGGTTGTAGCAGTGACACAAGGAATTATATATGACTATAACATGGCTAAATAACTCTCTTTCCAATCCACTAATTTACCCAATGATAAAGAAAATACAGGCAAATGGCTTCATGGGAATTTTAGATGGCTTTATCAATGAAATATATTGATGCTATGATAATCTCCTATGAACCAATAAGCCATAAATATTACATGACATGACTGATATAACATCATTATCCCATACATATGGTTGCAAGAATATTTCATGAGACTCCTCCAAAAACATTCCTATCACCATGAAGACTCAACTCACTAATGACTGGACTCTCAATCAACATAATATGATGAAACAATAAAACATACATGGTTTTAATGATGAGTATATAACATCCCACATATGGCTAGTCCATGTCTCAAGTTACTATTTTCATGCCCATGCCACAATGTGTTCAATATCATGCTAGGGTAGTGATATATGGATTTAAGCTCAAAATCCTGTCAGGATTCCTAGAACCTAAGGCAGATGAATCAAGGGATGTATCAAGCCATGGTCTAATTCATTTTGAAATGAAAACAACAAACTATAATTATCAAATCAATGATAAAGGATTACCTAATGATCCTTTCATGTATATCAGTTGGAGCAGTCAGTGTGGATGAGAAGTTCTCCCATCCAACTCCTAAGTTCGATCCTATACACAAAAGGGAGAAAACATAATCTTTACATGATATAAATATTGATCAATTCATAAATCAATGGATGAGAAATAAGGCATTATTGAACATACTTTAATGTTCCAAATTTTTATGGAACATTAATTTTTGCCATTCTCACATAGGAGATGAATAAGATGAGTAGGAGACCCATTAATTTCATGAGTAGGGAATAAAAATCCTCTTAGTGTGAAAGGGGATCACTTATAGAGCTGGATTCCACACCCCATGTGTGAAAAAGGGGCTTTTTGCAGGAGGACTAGGTCAAGTTTGACCAAGTCAAACAACGCAGTGGTAAGAGGTGGAAGGAATCTTGTGGGCCAGCATAGTGGAAAAGGAGGGAAGGTTTCTTGAAAAGGAAGCTATCATGAGTGGGACCCATGGAGGGGGAGCTCATATTGTTTAAAAGGAGGGCAAGGCAGCCATTGTGATTCATGTTGAGTATTATTCATCTTTGGTCTTTTAGACTTGCTGCAATCTCTTGTTGTTTAGCAAGAATTGTCGGGAAATTCCTGTTTAAGATTTCCCCTCCTTCTTGAGGGGCCTCTTAGAGGATTTCTCTTCATTCCCCATATTCAAGCATTGAGTTCAAGCATCATCCTTTTCCATCAGTGCAGTTTTAGCTGGAGATTGTGCAGTGTTGCTGGGTGTTGTTGGGGAGGTTTTCTACAACACCATCCTTGGCTAGTTTTCCAGAGGAGGGAGCCTCCATTCCCTTGGGAGATCAGTAAGGGAGGTTTATGAGTAGATTCCACCATATTTGGCACCAGGCCAACCACTTGTCATCATTATCAGAGCAGTCCCTCCCTTAGACAGTGTTATTTTTAGAGAGTATTTGCTGTGAGGGATTAGCAGATAGTTTAGAGGGTGAGATCTTAGGTGAAAGGATCATCCTTTCATTCTAGAGATCCATTGGAGAAGGTATTATCATTGATTGAAGCATCTTCAGACTTCTCCACTTATTTCCAGTTCTTCAGTTGTTGCTGCTACCTAGCAACTCCGAAATTTTGCTGTTTTTCTTATTTTAGCCAATCCTTCTAGGATTGACTTGACGTAGTGATTGGGAGCTTAGATCTTCTCTCCCAATGATTTTATCAACCATATATTTTCATATCTATGTATTGAAATGTATTTTAGTAGTTATCCCATATAAAAATACGTTGTTATAGCCTAGGGCTTAATTCATGTAGCAGTGTTCTTCATATTTTCATGTACATGTATCTTGAGGCTTGTAGTGCCTTGCTTGAGTGATCATTTCCTCAAGGATTTGTATATCTTATACTGCTATGATATAATGTGATGGATATTTGGATTCTTCGGTATTTTATGTGTTAATGTATCATTGCTTCTCCATTGGGGTGTTTTACATATTGTTGTAGCTCCACATTGGTAATAACTCAAATTATTCCCAATAGTGTAGCTGTTCCCAATTTGGGAACATTACAGAGGTATCAGAGCATCGAACTTGGCACAGCCTGTGAGTTCAATATCAGAAGGAGATGATGAAGAAGATGAGCTTGCTCTCATCTATTTTTGGAGCAAAGAAGAGCCTCCCCAAGGAGGAGAAGCAAAGAGAAGAAGAGGAAGGTCCATGCACTTCCTATTATCATGAAGGCAAAGAAGATGGGCATGGAGGATACTTGGATCATCAGATCTTAAGTAAGTACCTGGGTGAATATAAATCTCAATCTAGAGTATTCATAGGAACTACAACATTCCCACAGTTTATTGAACAGAAGGAGGAGAGAAGGCCCTACAGTAAAAAGGAAATCAGAGGCAATAGGTTCTTATTGTCTACATTTGATGGGGATACTTCAGCAAGAGCTTGGGTGAGGAAGCTGGAGGCATTTTTTCTGCTACATACAGTGGTAGAGGAAGAAGCAGTAGAGATTGTAGCGCTGCAGATGGAGGATGAAGCCTCCGTTTGGTGGTTCAAACCCTTGGTCCATTCAAGGGTGATTTCTTTTGCAGAATTTTCTCAAAGGTTAATCAAAACCTTTGATGGAGAGAGAACAAAGGAGGAAAGGCTTACACCACCATGCGAGGAGGATTGCACCAGTGCTGTTGCAGCTTTGGAGGAGCATCCTTCTATATCTATAGAGGAGGAAACCATTGCATTGGAAGGAAAAGCCATTGCAGCCACACAAGAACATCCCAAGATCCATCAAGGTATGATTAAAGTCCCACTTTTTATTTTAGAAGAATATTTAAAATAATGTGGGAATTCATCTTCGAAGGTCCAAGAATCAACACACTTTTCTATTTTAGAGCATCTTGATTGCATTGTGTTATGCAAGGAGGAAGTGAACCACCATCCTCATGCTTCTTTGATGAGTTGCATTCAACCATTGAGGTTGGAATGTGAACAATTGGAGGATAAAACACACCATGACACTCTCATGAAATACAATGAAACAAAGCTTGAAACGGAGATTGAAACAACTGCTACACCATTGGAGGAATTAGAAGAATTTTTAAGCATGGGTGGAGAGGAGATATTACCTTGATCACATTTGGGTCCTCATGAATCCAACATAGTCATGGGTGAGAGATCTCCCCTAGAAGGTCTCCAAGGAGCTGCATTACAATCTTCCATGAAATGAAAAGGGGGAGATATGGCTTGGGAAGATGGTGATCCTCATGAGAGGGAAACCAATGGGAAGAAGAGGAGAAGACATCCAAAAGGAATTGAGTGGGTGTGGATGAAGAGAAAGAGGCTGATTATCCACTTGAAATTATGTGATACCGGGCAGTAGGAGGCTTGGCTACGTTGGCTCCTCTTGAAGAAGTTTGGCCATCACTTGGTGTATCCTCTTTTAAGGAGGATGGGAATGGAGAAGAGGTGGTAGGATGTTTACATCATTAATAAGTAGGGATTATGGATACATGGTACTCATATGGTATATATATCAGTCATGATACCTTCATCACATGGGTTACATGATGTGAGCATGAGGAGGCAGCAAGCACCTGGGTTTCTTGAGCTATCTTGGAGAGAGCACAAGAATATTTTCTCTCATATGATATATGGTGTTGCCAGAGTAGAGGAGGGCACTCTCATAGTGAAAAGGGGCTACTCCTTGGCTTGTAATGATCAGGAGGCATTTCCATCTTGGAATATGTTTCATATCTGCAGCAGCATCACCGGAGGAGTCTTTGACAAGGAGTATGTCAAGGGACAAAGATTGGCATGGGCAAGAGCTTTTTTGCATGAGCTCACAGTGTTGTCACTTGGGAGAAAGGTCACACAAATGGGTCCATATATCATCTTACTTCCAGCTTATGGTAAGATCCTTGTATTTTCATTTGCTAATTTGCATACTCTTATCATTATGTTGCAGTGCATGGCTCCTCAAAGGGGCAAATTTTTCATCTTGCTCCATGAGAAAATTTGGGCCAAACCATATGATGGGGATAGCCATCTTACACATGGCCTTGGGAAAAAAAATTTCCACTCCACACATGCTCAGCTAATTCATATGATTAGCATTGTATTTCAGAACATTTTTCCTTGTACATTTCTGAGACATCAGTTCTTAAAACTGTGTTGCATCCACTTGGGAGACTGTTGGTGCCTCTAAGCACTACATGAAACCACTAGTGGTCCCCATATTTTGTTGTTGATCATGATCTCCCTTGTTGATGTTGCTGGTATGTTGATGGGAGGCATGATTTTGAGTAGGACACAAGGGATGAATGTGTCATTGAGGGGAGGTGATTCCCATAGTTTATGCATTGCATGTTCTAATGGGAACATGAGGGAAGACATGGCCACCAAAACCACCTATTTTCCTTATTTTGAGGTGGTCCATGATTTGATGATGATATACATCCATGGTATGTATATGGGCATGTATTTGATGTTGTATTGCTGGTTCACTCATCCATTTACTATTCAGTAGTAGAGATGATATTTTCTATACAGTGCTTGCCATGTTATTGTCTGCAGCTGCAGTGGATGAGATTGTGTTGTAATCCTATGAGACATTGTTTGTACCTTTCTGCATATGGTGTAGCCCACCACAAACATGTCATGGGGATGTTCTATGATGATCATTTCCTATTCATCATGGATGAAGTGTCTTGGGCCAGCTTGTTCTTCAGTGATGGAGGAGAGGTCCTTGGAGGATTGCTCTTCATTTTTCCACTTGAGGGAAATAATTTTATAGCCCATGATTAGAAAACACTCCACACTAATCAAAAGTGGAGGGTAGGATAGCATGGGGCAAGCTATGAAGCTTTCCATATTCATATTTTCAGCCCACCTTCATTTCTGGAGCTCAAGGTGGAGAGAGATTTCTATGAGTTGCCATGTTGGGAGGCAACTTATGTTGTATGGATGATTGCTTGGGGATGGGAGATTCATATGGGGATGATGATTCCCATTTTATATCAGATCTCATACCTCAAGGAGGCCCTTAGACAACCCATTATTTCCTCCATGGATATTTGTTTCCACATGATAGCTATTTGGGGTTGTTCACCAAAAGCTAGTTTACATATGTTGGAGGGGCTACTGGGACACTTGATTGATGATATGTCATCCTTTTCTTGGCAATGTTCATCATGCATGGATGCTACAGGGAGATTAAGGGGAAATAAATCAGTCTATCCTTGCACTTGCTTGAGGACAAGCAATCTTTGAGAGGGGAGGATTGTAATGTTCCAAATTTTTATGGAACATTAATTTTTGCCATTCTCACATAGGAGATGAATAAGATGGGTAGGAGACCCATTAATTTCATGAGTAGGGAATAAAAATCCTCTTAGTGTGAAAGGTGATCACTTATAGAGCTATATTCCACACCCCATGTGTGAAAAGGGGCTTTTTGCAGGAGGACTAGGTCAAGTTTGACCAAGTCAAACAACGTAGTGGTAAGAGGTGGAAAGCATCTTGTGGGCCAGCGCAGTGGAAAAGGAGGGAATTTTTCTTGAAGAGGAAGCTATCATGAGTGGGACCCATGGAGGGGGAGCTCACATTTTTTAAAATGTGGGCAAGGCAGCCATTGTGATTCATGTTGAGTATTATTCATCTTTGGTCTTTTAGACTTGCTGCAATCTCTTTCTGTTTAGCAAGAATTGTCGGGAAATTCCTGTTTAGGATTTCCCCTTCTTCTTGAGGGGCCTCTTGGATGATTTCTCTTCATTCCCCATATTAAGGAATTTAGGTCAAGCATCATCCTTTTCCATCAGCGTAGTTTCAGCTGGAGATTGTGCAGTGTTGCTGGGTGTTGTTGGGGAGGTTTTCTACAACACCATCCTTGGCTAGTTTTCTAGAGGAGGGAGCCTCCATTCCCTTGGGAGATCAGTAAGGGAGGTTTATGAGTAGATTCCACCATATTTGGCATCAGGCCAACCACTTACCATCATTAGCAGCGCAGTCCCTTCCTTAGATAGCGTTATTCTTGGAGAGCATTTGTTGTGAGGGATTAGCAGATAGTTTAGAGGGTGAGATCTTAGGTGAAAGGATCAGCCTTTCATTCTAGAGATCCATTGGAGAAGGTATTTTCATTTATTGAGGCATATTCAGACTTCTCCACTTATTTCCAGTTCTTGAGTTGCTGCTGCTACCCAGAAACTCTGACATTTTGTTGTTTTTCTTATTTCAGCCAATCCTTCTAGGATTGACTTGAGGTAGTGATTGGGAGCTTAGATCTTCTCTCCCAATGATTGTATGAACCATATATTTGCATATCTATTTATTGACATGTATTTCAGTAGTTATCGCATATAAAACTGCGTTGTTATAGCCTAGGGATTAATTCATGTACCAGTGTTCTTCATATTTTCATGTACATGTCTCTTGAGGCTTGTAGTGCCTTGCTTGAGTGATCATTTCCTCAAGGATTTGTATATCTTATACTGCTATGATAAATGTGATGGATATTTGGATTCTCTAGTATTTTATGTGTTAATGTATCACTGCTGCTCCATTGGGGTGTTTTACATATTTTTGTAGCTCCACATTGGTAATAACTCAAATTATTCCCAATAGTGTAGCTATTCCCAATTTGGGAGCATTACACATACAAACTATATAACATATTCCATGTTATCATTAAATAAAGCATAAAATATGTGAGTAATTGACAACAAAGTAGAAGGAACAACAATAGATATATATATTCAAAATATGAAGGAAATTTACAACTATAGAAAGTTGTGGCATAACTTCCTCCAACTCCTAGCTCTTCAACCTCTATCTCTCAAACAATATCTCGACAACATGAGAGAGCATGAATTCCTATCCCTTTCTCAATGGCCAACCCTCCAATATATAGGCAAGTGGAGGCTATGAAGATTACCAAGTTCTTCATTACTTCAAAGTGGGAAAATTGTTTGGAGTGGGTGGTGTTTCCATATGTAAAAATTCTTTTATCCATTTTTTAGATGCTTTAATGCTTAGTATAAAGCTTCCTCTTGCTTTATGGATATTTCCTAGTTTTGTATTCTTTGTTTTTTTAGGAAAAATTTGTATATGAGGATAAATAGATCACATTACACCATATGATTTTCCTTAAGTGAAAAATGTGTCAAATTCAGTTAAATGAGACTTTTTTTCTTGTGACTAAGTGAGAATTTAGTTACACATGTTAGGTGAAGAGGAAAAGTGTTATAGACTAGTATAACCTTGTCATCATGGTACATAACATCATTAATCTAAGCCATTGCTTGAGCTTGGGAATACCCGCTCAATTATAGTCTTAAATAGGCTAGAAAAACGGGGTGTAAAGGGGTTCATTTCAACCAAAAAAATAATAATATTCTTTGAGATGATGAGAATTTATTTTCATGGCTAACATGTGGGAAATATTCAGTCCCACATCAGTCAATACGAAACGGTAATGAAGTGATTGATTTTGGAGATGATATAAAGTAATAGGATGAATTGACTCAGGTCAAAAGGATAGATGATAAAGTGGTTGATAATGTCAACAGATAGTGGAAAATCCCTTGAACAATAGAAGACATGACACCAAAAATACCAGGCATATTAGACTCAAGAACACTAGAGATATTTAGGATATAGGGATTCAAGGAAATCAGGGTATCAAGGAAAAACTCATAATATGGTAGGGTTCAGATAGAAGATGAGAAAAGAGGAATATGTTGGATAAGTACCATATTCAAGAGTGTTATGATAGAAAATACCTCATCATCAGGTTAGAGGAGAAGAATTTTTTTAAGACATGAATAAACCCTTCTTGCAGTAATTTTTTCCACCATAATGAACCTGACAAGTCTTTTACAAAGTGTGTAAGTGTTGGCCACAAATCAGCAACATGTGTTACCCTAAACATTAAAACTTTTTATCTTAATGAGAGCCATGTTACCTGACTTTCATGAGTCTAGAAACAAAAATCATGAGTTAACTCATTGTGCCTCCATTTTTTACTCAAATTTTTCTCTAAAAAGTTGGAAAATATCACCTCAATCTCATATATAGATGTTTCCTATCTTAACCAAGACTACATGATTAGGAGAAAAAAATAAAGTGGAAAAAAGATCTTCCATCCTATGGCTTTTTCCCAAAGTGAACTGGTGAAGGAATTGGTAAAACTCAGATCCTCCCATTTCCTATATATTGGAAGATACATCATTGTAATTAGGATCATAAATTATGCATTGTTATGTTGTCAAGATATTGTTTGAGAGAGAGAGGTTGAAGAGCTAGAGGTTGGAGGAGGTCATGTTCCAACCATCTATGGTTGTAATATTCCTTCACTAAATATATAGATTTACTGCTAATTTTTCCATAACATTGTCTTAATCTTAAGCTTATGTTTATGATGGAACGATTTGAATTATGGTCATTATAGATGTATTTAATGGTATCATGTTGTTTACTCACTGGTATGTTGGGTTGGTGAAGTTTGTATGTTGTGCAGATCATGTTTTTATATCTTATATGCAAGTTTTTTCTTTAGAACTGGCTGAGGATCCTTTCTCAACCACATTAATTATTCTAGTTGAGCTGCAAGGATAAGAAATTTTGCATTTACCTCTTCTTTATCAATTTGAATCTAATTGTTACTTAATTGAATGCATATATATTTATTGAATTCCTTGAGTACATTTTCACCTACAAATTTCGTCATTTACAAGAATGTACTGATATCCTTTCTCAAAAGGATTTTAGGACCCATGTTTTCCTTATTAACCCTTTCCCTACCCAGTAGAAGCACCTTTTTTTGAACCCACCCACACCACCACAAGGGGGAAATAGTGATTCTCATCCCTGTAATATCCCAAAATGGGAACTACTAGCAAGGCATGACTAGAAAACGAATTTTCCAGGAATGGATGCTACAAGATTTGAAACCAAGACCTGGATCCCTTATATCAATGCATCTAAGATTTAAATCCAAGAGGAGGCTCCAAATAAATCCCTCTAGGTGGGTTAAATAGGTCTCCCACACCTAGTTGTCTTGGAAAAATGCCCGATGAAGGGACTGCAACAATTCTTGAACAAGATATGGAACAACAACATTATTTTTATAAGCCTGGGCACATGAAGATGTAGATAGACAACAAATGTATATTAGAGCAGCAATGGTGTACAAATCCTTGAGGAAAGAGTCACTCAAGAAAAGCAATACAGCCTCAATGGAACATGTACATCAAGATAGAGAAACATTGCTACACATGTATTTCTGCAGGCTAAGAGGACGCAGTTTATGCGAGATGCTGCATCATAATAAATAATAACAGAAAGATATACAATGTATGGCTCAATAAATGAGGGGGAGAAAGCTCTCAACCCCTGAAAACAATAATACAAAAATCCTTGGAAGGATTGGCTGAAATATACAAAATTGGAAAAATGCCGAAGTTGCTGGGTAGCAACTGCAACTCAAAACTAGAAATGAATAGAGGAGGCTCAAGATGATGAAAAATCTGAAGTAGAACCCATCCAATGGATTCTCCAAGTGAAGGCTCATCCTATCACTGGAAATCTCACCCTCCAATCAATACTACAAATCCCTACAGCAAATGCTCATTAGAGATAACACAGTCACTGAAGAAAACTGTGTTGTAGGGGCAAGGGAATGAGTTGGCCCAATGCCAAGATATGCAATAAGCTCCAAGGGCTTCCAAATTGATCTCTCAAAGGAAAGAGAGACTCCTCCTCTAAAAAAAAAGTAATGGAAGTGGTGTTGTGATCCCTCACTGCAACATCCTGCAACACAACATTATTCTGCTACAGAAATAACGTTGTACTGGAGGAGGATGCTTGGCCTCAAGAATGGATGTGAGGCAAATCAATACAACTATATCAAGAGGCTTCTCAAGAAAGGATAAGGATTCCTAAACAGGAATTCCTTGTGCTAAGTAGCACTGCAACTCAGCTGAACAGCCGGAGACTGCAAATAGTCTAAGCAGACAAGAAATCAATAATCATATGCATTACAAAGAGTAGATCTGAGTTTTAAGTTGCATATCTGCAAAATGATTCAGGAATTTCTGAAGATGAATTTACATTAAACATATCAGATCTAAATAGAACATGTATCAGCAAGATAATCCATGGATCACCAAAGTGAAAGGCAAAGCCCAGCACCAGAGATATCCCATCAAAAATGGGGTCAAAACATCCTGCAAAACCTCCACTGAAAGTAACACAGTCCCTTAAGGGAAATTGCATTGTAGCTTGAATAACAGAGATGGCCTAATGCTAAGATACAAATATGAAGCTCAAACAGTGGATTCACTCTTCCAGGAGGTTAAAAAACACACTCACTGAGAAGAGGCTCCAATACAAGCTAGATCTGAACAGATCTGGAGTTCCACTTGCTGCAGCCTACAAAAGAAAACAAACCCTCACTGGATTTGCATTGCAGTGGGAAGTAGAGCTTGGCCTAAAGCCTGATAGTGGATCAAATCAGCAAGACTCCTCCAAGAATCCTCAATGGAAGAGGTGAAATCCCTGCATAGGAACTCCAAGTGCTAAGCAACACAATTCTCCACTGAACAACAGAGAATGGTATTTGTCTAAACAAACAAGATACTCAGAAATGTAGATAATCAACAACCTTCTCTTGCTGCCTTCCCCTTCCTTTAATAAGATGAAAACCTTTGCAAACCCTAAACCACCTTGATGAGTTAGTTCCTTTCACATGAGGGGCCTCCTTCTAGAACTGCATTTTCCCTCCATGAGGTACATTGAATCTAGACAACGCTGTAGATTTGGTCAAGGTTGACCCAGTCTCATAGCTCAAACCCCTTTAACACCTGCAAGTGATTTATTTACATAGCCCAGATTTATCCATGTTCATATGGGCATTGATTTATTCATTATTTTAGGAGTTTTACATGTCCTCCTTTATTCATTTATTCATGCAACAGAAAATGAGACAAAATTGCATATTCCTGTTAGCTTAGGCTAAGTAGGAATATTATAGTCCTCCCCTCAAAAATGTTGCTTGTCCTCAAGAAACTGATAGGGTGAGAGCTGTAGTACTTCCCCTCCTCCATTGATGGCATCATCAATGATCAAGTCCTCATCATAAGCCAAGTGATCATCAAGCCAATACATCATGAATTGTTCCTCCAAGGTCAACATAAGATGTGCATAGTCCATCCCACCAGGAGTTAAAAATTCAACAGAAATAAACATGGTTGGAGAAATGCTCCATCTGAAACATGTAGCATGAGGTACAGGGATAAGTTCCAATCCATGTGGTACATACAAACTACCCATCCTCCCTCCATACAATCCCATAAAAAATACAACTATTTCATCCAAGTATGGAAGCAAGACTACATATATGAAAATAGAAATCTAAGATTGAGGAGGTGGGTCAAAATCCCACATGTGATGCCAGCACATTGCATCTCTTTCTTGCATTAGATCAAGGTGTGGTAAGTGGCATTCCCACCACACATTTGCTGCATGAGTCACCTTAACATGGCTGAAGATGTTAGATAAGTTTGGTGCCTTTGGAAAGCACCCATCATGAGAAGGAATCTCCCTTTGCACAACAAGGGAGTGGCCAAGTTAAACATTTCTATTGGCCCAGCAAAAGTCATGAGATCCACATGATCTCTCACTCCCTTTAGGAGTCATATCCTGCAGAAACATGGTAAAAGAATATGACAAATCAAAAGATAAAGCTTGATCTACATGATCAGATCTTTCACCATCAAAGTCCCTCATACACATGGAGTTGTGCATGGGCATTCCCCTCCTCTCAAAAGAAGGAAGGAATGGCTGAAATGACTCTTGCATAGATTCCATTGGCTGTCCGAACTCCACATAGCTCATGCACTCTTGAAAGTGCTGATGTAGTTCCTCTCTCAAGCCTTCCCAATCAAAGCTCCTCATGATCAAGGTATAGATATTCATTGAATGCATATGGCTGAGGAAGAATTCTTCATGTGCCCTTTGTAGTATCTTCTGCTTGAGCTTGGAAGCTCTAGCTAAGAAGACCTTACCATGATGATAGATGACTCCCCCTTGGACTAAGTAGCCCTCTTATTACTGCAAGTCATCTAGTATCATACCTGTGTGGAGATCTTTGGAATACTCTACAAGCAGCCGAGATTTCCAATACAGATCCACACTATTCAACAATGACAACACTGATGATACATCCAAGGAAGTGTCTGTAATGTTTCTGATCTCTTCTCTGACATCTCTCATGCCAAATTTTTGTGTTGGAAGGCCGTTCCTCCCATTCTTCTCCTCCCACAGTGCAAATCTAAGAAAGAGAGAGGGTGATAGTGATGCAGGAAGAAGATTTCCCTCACTCTTGAGCTGTTCCAAGCCCTCCAGCACTGTAGCTTGGTCTTCCTTTGCTCCAATCCCTCCTGGATCTAGATTTTGAGAAGCACTTTGTGAAGCCTCCCCCACAAGATCTGAATCTGGTGGCCTCCCAGGTGGTTTTCCACTAGATAGGAATGTCCCTTGCAGAATTCTCATGAACATAAGAGAAGGGACTGTGAGATCCTTGCTTCCACTACGCAAATCCATATTTTTTGTTTTTGTGGAAGTGTTAGGTGAGGGATAATTATGCATGCCTTGGATCATTTGGGTTTTACCACTATTCATTTTCACCCACCCCATCTACAAAGCTTTCCAATCAGTAGTGACTTTTCCCAATGTAATTAACCATTAGGCACCCAAAATGATATTGGTGTCTGGTATGTCAACTAAAAAAAAGTGATCCACCAAAATATCGTAGGCATTGCATTGTCCTATCTCCTGGAACCAAAATAGAGAATTCCTCAAAAGTATCAGTGGGGATTGCTCTTCTCTGCAAAAGATGAGCATCAATAAAGTTGTGGGTTTCCCCACTGTCAATCAGCACATATACCCTCTGATTCATGATTGAACCTTAAACTCTTAGGGTCAAGTACTTAGGCACTCCTATCAAAGATGCAAGAGTTCCACCTATTGGAGCAAAGGCTCCATCCCCATCTCCAGATGGTGTTGGATCTCCCTCAACATTATCAGCGTTGTGACACCTCCTTGGTTCATGATCATCTTCATCTTCCTCCTCAAAATCTGAGAAGACTTCTATGTAGTGTGCTTTTCCAGCAGCACATCTATGTCCAGGTGCCCATGACTCTTGGCAAGTGAAAAAAAGTCTCGTCTTTCTCAGCTCCCTCCTGAGTTAAATATCAAGAGGCTTCTTGAATGAGCTCTCCATGGAAGGAGCAATTTTTTCTTCCTTCCCTTTAGAAAGTTGAGGGGCCTTACTCTAGAAAGTTTCCTTTGCTTTTGGAAAGGCATCTTGGAGGTCTCTAGCCCTCTCAATGGCATCATGCAAAGTGATGGGCTTGGTATATTTAGCCAACCCATGCAAAGGTTCATCCAAGCCATCGATGAACATGTACACCCTCCTTGCCGCAGACAGATCAGGAACCATAGCATATAATCTCAGAAACTTAGAGATATAAGTTTCTGCATTTCTTGATAGCTTTAACTTTGCAAGGCTCATGAAAGGTGCTTTTGGATCCTTTCTGTCAAACCTCTCCACCAGTATTTTAGTGAACTCATAGTAGGCAATCACATTGGCATTGCCCAATGTAGACAACCCATGGAACCACCAATTGTGTGCTTCACCTTCAAAGTGCAGTGCTGCAATCTTGATGGCTTCAATATTAGGGACTTTGTTCAACTAAAAGTAGATATCCAACTTTTCTACCCATGCCTTGGAAGAACTGGTGGATGACCCATCAAACTTGGGAAAAAATAAAATTCCCATAGACTGATGTCTATCACGATTATGAAAGAACCCACCATCTCTATACTGTTTCCTTGGTCTTCTTTTGTCCTTGAGGTGACAAAACTCTTGGAAACTCAAGTGGTATCTGAATCTATGATTCCGAGATTATTATTACACAAAGTAGTCTTCAAGGGATGCTTGCTCTTGTGGTCCTTCATTCTCCACAGCCAAGAAGGTAGGCATAGTGGAGCATTTTGGAGCTTGTGGGGCTTGTGGCTGGTTCACTGGTTGACCAGTCTAGTGGTGAGACATGTTAGAGATTTCCCTAGGATGAAATATCCCAGGATATTCCATCATTCTATCCATCCTCATCTCTTTTATCTCTTTAGGAAGATCTTGGATGGCCACCAAAAGAGTTCTTGCAAACTATTCTCCTTCTTTATCATTTGCAATTTCAGGGGCTTTACCCTTGTCTTGATCATTAGTGGTGTAATCAAAATTCTTTTGAATTCTATTCTGATACCTCTTCTCCCTCTTCGTAAGAGGCTCATCTTATTATGAATGCAACATGGTTTTGGTTCTCCAATGAAAGCATAGTCTGTGCCAAGAAAGGAGCTCTGATACCACTGTAATATCCCAAAATGGGAATTGGTAGCAAGGCATGACTAGAAAACGCATTTTCCAGAAATGGATGCTACAGGATTTGAAAACAAGACTTGGATCCCTTAGATCAATTCATTTAAGACTGAAATCCAAGAGGAGGCTCCAAAGAAATCCCTCTAGGTGGGTTAAACAGGTCTCCCACACCTAGTTGTCTTGGAAAAATGCCCGATGAAGGGACTACAATAATTCTTGAACAAGAGATGGAACAACATCGTTATTTTTATAAGCCTGGGCACATGAAGATGTAGATAGCCAAAAAAAATTATATTATAGCAGCAATGGTGTACAAATCCTTGAGGAAAGAGTCACTCAAGAAAAGAAATATAGCCTCAATGGAACATGTACATCAAGATAGAGAAACACTGCTACACATGTATTTCTGCAGGCTAAGAGGATGCAGTTTATGTGAGATACTGCATCATACTGAATAATAACATAAAGATATAAAATTTTTGGCTCAAGAAATGAGGGGGAGAAAGCTCTCAACCCCTGAAAATAATAATACAACAATCCTTGGAAGGATTGGCTGAAATATACAAAATTGGAAAAATGCTAGAGTTGATGGGTAGCAGCTGCAACTCAAAACTGGAAATGAATAGAGAAGGCTGAAGATGATGAAAAATCTAAATTAGACCCCCTCCAATGGATTCTCCAAGTGAAGGCTGATCTTATCACTAGAAATCTCACCCTCCAATCAATACTGCAAAGCCCTACAACAAATTCTCACTAGAGATAATGCAGTCACTGAAGAAAACAACGATGTAAGGGAAAGGGAATGAGTTGGCCCAATGCTGAGATTTGGAATAAGCTCCAAGGGCTTCCAAAATGATCTCTCAAAGGAAAGAGAGACTCCTCCTCTAAAAAAAAATTGGTGGAAGTGGTATTGTGATCCCTCACTGCAACACCCTACAACACAACATTATTCTATTGCAGAAATAACGTTGTACTGGAGGAGGATGCTTGGCCTCAAGCCTGGATGTGAAGAAAATCAGTACAACTACTTCAAGAGGCTTCTGAATAAAGGAGAAGGATTCCTAACCAGGAAATCCTTGTGCTAAGCAGCACTGCAACTCTGCTGAACAGCCAGAGACTGAAAATAGTCTAAGCAGACAAGAAATCAATAATCATATGCATTACAAAGAGTAGATCTGAGTTTTAAGTTGCAGATATGCAAAATGATTCAGGAATTTCTGAAGATGAATTTACATTAAATATATTATATCTAAATAGAACATGGATCAGCAAGCTAATCCATGGATCACCAAAGTGAAAGGCAAAGCCCAGCACCAGAGGTCTCTCATCAAAAATGGGGTCAAAACATCCTGCAAAACCTCCACTGAAAATAACGCAGTCCCTCAAGGGAAACTATGCTATTGCTTGAATAACAGAGATGGCCTGATGCCAAGATACAAATCTGAAGCTCAAATAGTGGATGCACTCTTCCAGGAGGTTAAAGGACACACTCACTGAGAAGAGGCTCCAATACAAGCTAGATCTTAACAGATCTAGAGTTCCACTTGCTGCAACCTACAAAAGCAAACAAACCCTCACTGGATCTGCGTTGTAGTTGGAATTAGAGCTTGGCATAAAGCCTAATAGTTGATAAAAATAGCAAGAATCCTCCAAAAATCCTCAATGGAAGAGGTGAAATCCCTGCGTAGGAACTCCAAGCGCTAAGCAACACAATTCTCCATTGAACAACAGATAATGGTATTTGTCTAAACAGACAAGATACTTAGAAATGTAGACAATCAACAACCTTCTCTTGCTGCCTTCCCCTTCCTTTTATAATATGAAAGCTTTTGCAAACCCTAAACCACCTTGATGAGTTAGCTCCTTTCACATGAGGAGCCTCCTTCGAGAACTGCGATGTCCCTCCATGAGGTACATTGAATCTAGACAGTGCTATAGATTTGGTCAAGGTTGACCCAGTCTTAGAGCTCAAACCCCTTTCACACTTGCAAGTGATTTATTTACATAGCCCAAACTTATCCATGTTCATATGGGCATTGATTTATTCATTATTTTAGGAGTTTTACATGTCCTCCTTTATTATTTTATTCATGCAATAGAAAATGAGACAAAATTTCATATTCCTCTTAGCTTAGGCTAAGTATGAATATTACAACCCCCCTGCTTTTGGAGAAGGATCATAGTTTGTCTATAATTTTAAGCATTTGATTTAAAAACTCGGGCTAAGAATTATGGGAACCCTATCCTCGACTCTCTGGATTCCTTGTCAAGCTCCAACCCACCACCTCCTAATTATTTACATATTGAGAGGCCCATTGTAAACCTTGTGATTCATCCCCCCAAAGCAACACTTTGTCATACTGCGCACAATTTGTCTGCTTGCACTACACATAACTACAATATTGTAGAAGATATTATTCATGCGCCTTATGCCATGTCCTCTCTCGAGGTGTTACATAGTTTTCCTATAAAATGGAAGGCTTTGCTTATAGCCATAGGTAGAATTGACCCTTAGGACTCTAGCGTAGTTGTCTTTGAGATGGATCCTTTCCCATCAACTTGCATTCCAAGTGAAATTCATGCAAAAGGAAAAGTCATCCACCACATTATCATTGACGAAAGTGCTCTAAACTATGTGATGGCTACATATTTTTGTCTTGCTTTGGGTTCGTCCAGTTTATCCCCACTATCAAATTCCTTGAATTACTTTGATGCCCACACCCTTACTCCTAAATGATGTCTGGCTAGCTTCCCCATCACTCTTGGGGGAAAACTATGTTTGTTTATATTGAACTTGTAAATCACTTGCCTGACTATAGTATTCTTCTTGGACGTAGTTGGAATTATGCAATGCGAATCATTGTCCCATTAAGGTTATCACTTTCCCTCATCAAGGGAAGATTGTGAATTGTGATCAATTTTCCTTCTGCACCACTGAGTTTCAACACCTACCGACCAGAAATGTTCCTCTAGTGGGTAGTTCCCTTGACACATTTTTCAGCATCGATACAGGTCTATTGAAGGCCTCCTCTCTTTTAGGGTATTTCCATATTTCTCTATCTGAGGTTCCTCTGACCGTTTCAATTGTATCAACTATTTTTTATGGCCCTACAGATCCTGGGATCCTCCCATCCCCTTTTTCCATTGATTATTTTGGAGGCCATATACCACTATCACCATTCAAGTTAGCTTATCAAGCTATCCATATGGTGTATGAGTCTCTTTCTTCCTTGGTTCAAACCAATGGTACAATCAACCCTCCCATCGCACCTACCTCTATCGACTTCCTTGAAAAAACATTTCGTTCTAACAAGGCTACCCTAGAAGTCATGTCTTTAAGTGAGACGCCTTGGGATGTGTTTCATCATCATGCCTCACAATCTCTTCAAACTAAACTAGGCACTTATCCTTTACAAATATTGTCTATTGATCACCCTGAGATTGTACTTTCCCCTTTCACAATTGTTCATGAGATCAACATGGAAAGAAACTTATGGAACTTGTCCAAAAAAATTCTTATCGACATATCAATCAAGTAAGCATCATGGAAAACATACATATTGTGTAATATTCCCAATTTTTCACAAGATAATTGGAATATTAGAGTTCTTAATTTTCATATTTAATTCAGTAAATAAGAGGGTAGAGGGACCCATAATCCTAAAATATGAATAAGATCCACTTTTTGATGTGTGAATGTGGATTAATTAAACATAGATCTACATAATGGAGTAGTGGAGTAGATACTAGTGTGAATGGAGTGGAGATCATGTCTCATTAATGAGATAGATCATGGAGGTTGAAGAAATAAACTAATATCATGGAGGGAATCTAATGTAAGATCATAGAGAATTCATGATGAAGTGATGGAGGAAATAGTGCATTTAATGCACACATGATGGAGAGGGTGCCCATTGCATGTATACATGATGGAGGACTTGGAGAGGCAGCACAGTCAACCATGGAGGATTATGTCCACATGAACAACGCAGTTTAGAGGTGGGCCAGGGCTTGGGAAGGCTCACTTTGTATATAAGGAAGATGAAGGCAACATTGGAGGGAGGCTTTAGTTTACGATTTTATTATTTGTTTAGATCTGGATTTGTCTTTTGACATTCCATGCACTCTTATGTTGTTTAGCTAATTATGTAGTGTTTCTTAGCATATGGTGTTCCCGAGTGGGAATCCCACCCTTACCCACAGGGGACTTGTGTGCCTACTCTGGAAGGTATTATGAGCTGCTATTTCATCAGAAATAATTGGTGCCATTGTGTTCCTACTCTTTGAAAAACATATACCTTCAGGAATTGTGTTATTTCTTAAGATCAGTTTGGGAGGAGGAGGTTGTCTTCAGTACTTCAGCTGGAGAACTGGTGTAGGGTTTTTCCTCTCACCTTGGGCTTCAAGATCAGAAATCCCAGGGACTCATTTCAGATCTGGAATCAGACCAAATATTATTGACCTCCTGTCAGCAGTAGTACCATCAAGGATTGCGCAGTCCATCATTGTAGATCTAGAGGAGGAAGGAAGTTTCTAGCATTTCAGCTAGGAATCCTATGAAGGGTCATCCCCTCACTTTTCCATCATTTTTTGCATTAGCCTTGAGCTTATTGCAACATATTTCAGCACGAATTGATTTTCTACCTATTGTACAACGCATTTTTCCTAGAATCTTCTTCTTCTGTTTTTGCATCTTGAAGGAGGAGGAGGAAGAGACAAGATCTCAAGCTCCTAGCTTGGAGATCTAAAGGAGGGATCAACCCTCAAAGCTTAAATCTGTTTGTACATAATATTGTAGCCATCTTATGATCAAATATAGCTTCATATCTGCATAACCAAACAACTAGGGATCAAACCCCAAGGGGGTAAATTTCCAATCTCATAGCTCTGGAATTTCCTTTCTGGGTTATCTCGGGTTGCCATCATAGAGCCCAGATCTCGAATATTAGCATCATTAGAGCTCCTCAACTCCATATATATGCATTTCCATTTTCAAAAGCTATATGTACATCATCCGAAAAAGGGATAGTGCAATATTAATTCATGTATCTCACCAGTTACGTATTACCTCTTGTGGCATGCTTTTAGGGTCATTCTAGGCCATCTCTTTGGCTAGAGTACCTTATTTTGTACACTGTTGTAACTGTAATCCATCTACAATGAATAAAATGGCTCACATATTATGTCTATATCTATGTTGATCACAATCTTTATGTACATTTTCTGTGTTACAAATATTGTGTTTGTGTATCAATGCACTATTCCATTTTGGGATATTACAGTGGTATCAGAGCATGATATTTGGCTCGACTTGTGAACATTATTGACAACATATGAAAAGAAGATAGTATAAAACTACTATAATGGATGGATTAATTTTTGCCTCATATTTCTGTAGAGATATGAAGGATCTCTCTAAAGATATCAACGAAACAAGGAGATAAAGGAAAAGAGAAACCTCAAGAAGGTTTCAAAGAGACGAAGCTCCGAGTACTTCTTATCAGCAAAAAAGAAGATGGGAGATGTGTAATATTCCGAAATGGAAATCAGTAGAATTTTCCTCCACTGAAGTGTTCCTTAGTCGTAAATATAAACAAGGCTATGTCAGAGATTCACTGAGAGGGCTTTTACCAGTTATTTCACCTCTAAAGAGAGGATGAGAACTGGAGACTATCTAGCCTTTTCTCAGACTCTGCCTATAGCTATGTAAATACTTCTTCCTTAGGAAGATATTTCTCAAGGGAATGAGCTACAGTGATATGAAAAACATAAGCATAAAGAGAAATTTCTCAAACTTCTGAAAATGTTGGAGAACTCATAGCCATTTCATTATAATAATAACAACTGCAAATGTATACATAATCTTGAGGGAAATGATACTCAAGATGAACAATAGCAATCCTCAAGGCTAAAGTACAATATTCACAACTACATAAGTGAATCCCCAGCTATGACTGTGCAGTAACATGGAGACATAGCAACATGTAAAATGGAAATAAAATGATATTACAATAATAGCTCAAGAAATGAGGGGGAGCATGCTCTCAACCCCTGAAAACACTACTATAACACTAATACACAATCCTTAGAACGATTGGCTGCAATACATGTACAAAATATGAAAATAAAATAATGCCAGAGTTGCTAGGTAGCTGCAGCAACTCAAAATATACAATAGAAGGAGGAGAATGAATATGGCCTACAAACTGAAATAACCTCCTCCAATGGATTCCTTGAGTGTAAGGCTGATCTCAGCACAAGAATCATCTACCTCCAAAATGGTGGAGCAAACCCCCACTACAGACAAACTATGAGATAACGCAGTCTATGGAAGGAACTACATTGATGAAGGTGGGAGAAGCTGGGCCTTCTGCCAAAATATGCAAATCAGCTCTAGAAACCCTCCTTGCTGATCCTCCCAAAGAATAGGAACTCCTTCCTATGAGAAATGATCCAAGGAATGGTGTTGTGGAATCTCCTCCATAGCAACACCTACAACACAACCCAGTGACTGCGCTATAGATGAAGAAGTGGTAATCGTAAAATGCCTGAATATGGAGAAATGAAGAGCAATCCTCCTTGAGCTACTCAAGAGAGGATAGGAAATCCTAAACAGGAATCTCTTGTGCCAATGGCACTACAATTCAGCTGAACAACTAGAGATTGCAAATATACTCTAAGTCCAAATCTTCAATGATGCCCTTTATGGCTGCCTCATCCTCCTTATATGCAAATGATGTCTCTATGCTAGTGACCCCACCCTATTAGGGTTTCCTTTCTCTAGAAGTTTCCTCCCTTTCTAACTGTGTTGGCTTCCCAAGCAAGCTACACCCTCTTGTGCTGCGCTGTTGACTTGGTCAACATGACTTCATCCTCATGTGTTTGCCCCCTTTTCATACTAGGAGGTGCAAAAATAGCTACTCTATGGATCCCTTCTCACTTTATGTGGATTTTTATTTATGAAAATGGGTCTCCTCGCCCATTTTATTTATCTCCTAGATAATATGAGCAAAAATTAATGTTCCAATTTATTTTCAAAAATTTGGAACATTCAAGATGCAAAGAGCTTCACATTATTCCACTAGATCCACTTTCTTCGATGAGAAAGAGGAATGGTCTAAATATGATGAAGGCTTGGGGCATGAGACCCTAAGAAAATATCTGTCTAAGTACAAGTCACAACCAAGAGAATTGAAGGAGAATCTCTCTCTCCAATAGTTTCTGCAACTCAAGGAAGAGAGGAGATCCAGAAGTGGCAATAGAAGAAAGAGGCATAGATTCTTCTTGCCTACATTTCATGGATCTTCCACAAGAACATTGAGGGCTTGTAGGGAAGAATTATTTACATTATTTCTGAAATATCCTATATCAGAAAGAGAGGTTGTGGTGTTTTCAGCGCTGCACCTAGAGGATGAAGCAAGATATTGGTGGTTTAGTCACTTGTCACACATAAAAGTGTCTATTTATGCATATTTTATTCAGAGACTAAAGAAGTGATATGGTAGAAATAAATCAAAGACATCCCACATAGTGTCATCTCCCATCATCAAGGAGATAGTACATGAATATATAAAAGAAGATTTCTTCATTATCACTTAGGAGGAGGAGCCTATACCACCACCATCAGTTGTAGATGTGCTTACATCAAGACGAGGATCACTTGCATCTTTGCAATATGGACTTGATTTCTTGATATTTTGAGCCCCATGCATGATTGATGAAATGCATGATGAGGAGGAGACATATATAAAACAACACGGGTACACTTGTAGAAGTGCAACCATCACTCTTACCAGCAGTTGGAGAGACTATTGTTCTGCTTGGAGGAACTCTTATGGTCTTGCAAGAGGTTACCACACATCAGTTGATCCAAGATATGCATCCATTTTCATCGCGTATTGTTTTAGTACCTCTTATTGAAACTTATGGGGACATGCCATCAGGGCTATTACATGACCAAGGATTAGAGCAACATGCTGATTTGGAGCAGCAACATATCACTGCGCAGAGGACCCTTGATCTAATCAAGGAGGAGATGAAAATCTATCCCATTTCATCATTGTTGAGCTAAATTCAACCCTTTGAGTTGAAATGTGAAGTTTCAAAATATGGGATGAGTATGATCCTATGTACAACGGCTAGATATGAGTTCAACATTGTGCCTTTCTTTGAGACATCACATGTTTTACCTTGCAAATATACAACATTGTTAATGAGCAGAAGTGAGAAAAATAGGACCCATTCCTTTTGGGGGAAATAAAATGGCAGCTTCATTCATGAAGCAATGGAGAAGATTATGATAGATGGTAGACATCTTGAGATGGGAAATCTTTTCCCCTTTCAGGATGACTCTTTCTCAATGAGCATCTCACAACTCAAAGAGAAACTTATACCTGTAGCAAATCCATAACCTTATTGGTTTTGGAGGGCCATTGATGAGAAGAAGGTCTCATGGAGAGATCTCATTGGAGGTGCACTTCAACATATCATGGAGTGAAAATTTCTTCATCAGTTTGAGGAGGATGATATTCTACAAAGGGAGCATACCATGTTTATGCAGAACATCATTCATCATCCACATTGGGATGAGTGGGTGAGGATGATAAGCAAGGGGTTGCATGACCACTTGCAGATATATGACATAGGCCAGCAAGAATCTTGGTTACGCTGGTTTCTCTTGGGTGAGTTTGTTTACTACCCAAATGCTCCTATTTCTTTGATCCATGCCTTGGATAAAACTCATGTAATGAAGAAGGAGGCAGGGTTGCGCTAGCTTCTCTTGGGTGAGTATTGTTACCACCCAATAGCTCATATTTATTTGATTCATGCCTTGTGTATCAATGATAATATGCAACAAAAGAAGGCATGTTTACTTTTGTTATTTCTAGGAGAGTTTGGCCGTCACATGACATCTCCTATGTCTATGTGTTTGTATTGTGTAAAACTTGGCATGGTGCTCTCATGATGTGTATTGATGATTTTTTCTTGTATTGGGCTGATGTGACATTGCACATGTCTATTAATATGTTTTTAATCCATGATGCATATGAGGAGGTGAAAAGGCAGCAAGATCTCTTGTTGCTTTGGTTGCTTTTGGGGGAGTTTGGCTTGTCCATATTGCATGGTGGAGATGGAGGATTGCAGCAAGAGGCCCTACTCCGGTGGTTACTATTGGGAGAATATGGTTTGAAATATTTTTATACCCATATGTCTCTATTTCTTATTTTTCATAATTTTGGAATGATGCTTGGATCCAACAACACCGACAAAGCTAAGGATGAGGGCATGCCAATGCTCAATCTACTTCATAAAGCATGGGATGAAGAGATGTTTTGTGAGATGGAGCTTCTCCTTTGTGGGAAGAACCACTTTATATTATGTATCTCATGTATTTATAATGATGTTTGGCAGCTTATGGTTGTCACTTGGTACTTCTTGGAGAATGAAGGACATCTACCTACACAGTTGGAGGTCATTCTATGCATTTTTAAGAGACAACTTTGGAACCAAAAATGCATAAAACATTGCATCAAATGGAGGAGGTCTTCCTTATGTATATTCCATTTTGAGGGGAATATATGGATTTGCATCTAATTTTGCAGTTGCTTGAGGAAAAGCAACATTTTGTTGGGGAGGACTGTAATATTCCCAAAATTTCACAAGATAATTGGAATATTAGAGTTCTTAATTTTCTTATTTAATTAAGTAAATAAAAGGGTAGAGGGATCCATAATCCTCAAAGATGAATAAGATACACATTTTTATGTGTGAATGTGGATTAATTAAACATATATCTACATAATGGAGTAGTGGAGAAGCTACTAATGTGAATGGAGTGGAGACCATGTCTCATTAATGAGATAGATCATGGAGGTTGAAGCAGTCAACTGAGATCATGGAGGGAATTCAATGTAAGATCATAGAGAATTCATGATGAAGTGATGGAGGAAGAAGTGCATTTAATGCACACATGATGGAGAGGGTGCACATTTCATGTAGACATGATGGAGGACTTGGAGAGACAGCGCAGTCAACCATGGAGGATTATGTCCACATGAACAACGCAGTTTAGAGGTGGGCCAAGGCTTGGGAAGGCTCACTTTGTATAAAAGGAAGATGAAGGCAACATTGGAGGGAGGCTTTAGTTTACTATTTTATGATATTTTTATATTTGGAGTTGTCTTTTGACATTCCATACACTCTTATGGTGTTTAGCTAAGTCTGCAGTGTTGTTTAGCAGAGGGTGTTCCCAAGTGGGAATCCCACCCTTACCCACGGGGGACTTATGTGCCTACTCTGGGAAGGTATTATGAGCTGATATTTCATCATCAGGAATTGGTTCCATTATTTTCCTACTCTCTGCAGAACATATACCTTCAGGAATTGCGTTATTTCTAAAGATCAGTTTGGAAGCAGGAGGTTGTCTTCAGTATTTCAGCTGGAGAACTAGTGTAGGGTTTTTCCTCTCACCTTGGGCTTCAATATCATCAATCCTAGGGCCTCATTTCAGATCTGGAAATAGGCCAAATATTATTGGCCTCTTGTCAGTAGCAGTCCCATCAAGTTGCACAGTCCATCATTGTAGATCTAGAGGAGGAAGGAAGTTTCTAGCATTTCAGCTAGGAATCCTGTGAGGGATCATCCCCTCACTTTTCCATCACTATTTCCATCATCCTGGAGCTTATTACAACATATTTCAGTACGAATTGAGTCTCTCCCTCTTGTACATCACATTTTTCCTAGTAGCTGCCTCTTTAGTTGTTGCATCTTGAAGGAGGAGGAAGAAGAGACAAGATCTCAAGCTCCTAGCTTGGAGATCTGAAGGAGGGATCGACCCTCAAGGCTTAGATATGGTTGTACATCATATTTCAGCCATCTTATGATCAGATCTAGCTTTAGATCTACATAATCCAGTAGATCAAGGATTAAACCCCAAGAGGGTAAATTTCCAATATCATAGATCTGGAATTTCCTTTCTGGGTTATCTTGGGTTGCCATCATAAAGCACAGATCTGGAATATTGGCATCATCAGAGCTCTTTAGCTCCATAGATATGAATTTTAATTTTCAGCAGCTATATGTACATCATCAGAAAAAGGGACAATGCAATATTGCTTCATGTAGCTCACCAGTTACAGTACTTGTTGTGGCATGCTTTCAGGGTCATTCTAGGCCATCTCTTTGGTTAGAGTACCTTATTTTGTACACTATTGTAACTATAATCCATCTCCAATGAATAAAATGGATCAACTATTATGTCTATATCTGTGTTGATCATAATATTTATGTACATTTTTTGTGTTACAAATATTGTGTTTGTGTATCAATTCATTAGTCCATTCTGGGATATTACATATTGGAGAAAATTACATTGTTGAGGAGATTTCTTGCTTCACCTATCTCTTCAAAGAGTTTTGTGACATTTTTTCTTGGTGTTATGAGGAAATTCCTAGCATAGACACTTCTATCATTAAGCATGATATCAAGACATATGTTGGAGCCAAGTGCGTTTGGAAATGACTTAGACTAGTCCACCCCTGTAAATCTTCTGTCATTAAAGCAAAGATTAAAAATTTACTCAAAGTTGGTTTCATTTAGCCCATTTCGTCAACGAAATGGGTGTCTAATGTAATCCAAGTCAATAAGAAGCAGGTAACCATCCATATATGTGTCGATTACCATGATTTGAATATCGTTTGTCCAAAAATGCGTTGGTTTCCATGATTTTTCCTTTATGGACGGTTTTTATGGCTACAACCAAATCACAATGAAGCCAATAGATCAACATAATAACTTTTATTTGTCCTCGAGGCATGTTTTCTTATCACAATATTCCCTTGAATTCAAGTTAAAATTTTCAAAGAAATATGGATTGTGCCTTCCAAGATATCAAGAATATTGTGCAACCTTACATGGATGACCTTCCTGCTCATTCAAAACATCGCTCTGGTCACCTAGCTCACCTCCAAGCTATGTTTCTTTGGTCTCAATTTTATCACATATGTTTAAATACATGCAAGTGCATTTTCTTAGTCGATTCTGGTCACCTCCTTGGTTTCATAGTTTCAAAACATGAGATTTGGGTTAATCCTACTAAGGTCAAGGTAATCCTCAAATTCCCCCCTCCACAATCTATTCTTCGACTCCAACGTTTGCAGGGGAAAGAAAACTTCTTGTGAAGTTTTTTCATTAAATATGTAGAATTTGCGAAAGGTATTATGAACTTATTGAAGAAATGAGATAAATTTTTATGGGATGATCAGACTAAAAGATCATTTGACGCCTTGAAAAGGCTTTGAATTTCACACCATTATTGAGCCCTTATGAATACACGTGTAAATTTTTTTTGTATCTTTCTACATCACCATCCCCCATAGGTATGGTTCTTTTTCAAGAAGATGACACTCATAGTGAGCATGTGATTTAATACCTTTTCAAAGGGCTTGCTAGGCCTGAACTTAGATACTCACATGTGGAGAAACTTTCTTAGAAATATTCTTTGCTGGTAGCCGGCTTCGTCACAACATACTCCTATGCCAGAAAATTGTTAATGCTATGGAGAACCCTATGAGACACATCCTGTCTCATCAAATATTTGGTGCAAGTATTCCAACGGTGGATCATTATACTACAGGAATTTAATCTAGTATTCACCACCGCAAAATAAAAAAAATTATTCGGTATTTGTTGAGTTGTTATCGGAGCTTGCTTGAGTTGATTTGGATGACGTATCCCATGATCACATACCTGATGGATCCATCTACCTAGTCAACTCTTATGACCCGTGGTATGTGTTATCACTCTAGTAATTTCTTAAGTTGTGGGATTTGAGTTTTTAGTCTAAGAACACTAGAGGTAACCACAAACCTTCTTCAAATTCTGGGATCTAGCCTTCCTATAATTCAGAGAGGGCTATCTCTTTAAGATTTATCCCTGTTTTTTTATTTATGTTTTTAGGCTAGTTATGATAGAACAATTGGTTTTGTTTTTAAAGGTTTTGGTGGGAAAAAATCACTTAGAGGTAAAGTAGAGAGAAATCTACTTGTCCATTGGGCTATGGAGTCTAAATCTAGCTAGCAGCATTAGAAGTCAAGGCCAAAAAGGTACAAATTTATTCAGGGCAAGATAGATAACCCTCAAAGATTTGGAAAAGAATTTTTTGGTGAAATGGTATGATCAGGATAAAGGACTATGAAGGATCCTTTGATCCAGGAAATGGAAGAAGGAGGCAGGGGTCAAACGGGAGTAGGAGTAATTAAGAATTCCTAACACAGAAAATCTGCAGAAAACATTAAAATGAGAACTAGTTAAAAACAGGGAGCACTAGACTAGCCTGTAGTAATATTCCTAGTTGCACATTCAGATAGAACAAACATATATAATGAATTGCATGAAACTCAGAAAAGAAAACAATGACAAGAAGAAAGTACTTCACTCATCAGCTTATCACAAGGATCCTGAATTATGATGCTAGTTTAGCTTTGTCTAGTCTGCTACTTCAAAATCAACACATAATAGCCTCCAATGTTCAGCAAAAAAGTCTATAGTAAAGCCTAGAAATTTTATTCCACCCTCAATACTTCAAATGTAGACATATTTATACAAAATTTAGTTACAAATATCCTAGGAGACATCTAGGAATATCTTTAGGAAATAGAAAATATCTTTACAAAATAAGAGGGACAATTGCTTAACAAATCAACAAGCTATCCTCTTATCCAAAATAAATAGAACTAATTTATCTAATCAAGGAGCTTTTGAATGATTAGTTGTCCTGCTTTGCTGGTTGCTAGAAAATGTCTTCATTTGACTTGCCTTAGCTGATACTCTTTCATCTCATACTCTTTAACGCTGCTCTTTAACTCTGATACACTTTTGACTAATATTTCCACTGTTTTACTACTATAAAAATACTTCTTTTTGCAGTAAAAAATTAGCAGATTGTCCTTTTACTTCACTGTTTTTTTTTTACTATTTTCAAGGTAATTTCTACACTATTTTACCTCTCATTTTTACATTAAATCTGTAAATTATTTCCACTATTCTTCACTGGGAATTTTGACATTATTTAGCTTTCTAAAATTCTCATCTGCCTCCGTTTATTTGTCAAAATTGGGTTTGAACACAAAAAGATGTTTGATCTCATGTTGTAGAAAGAACAAATCTTCAAAGTGTTGAAGGAAGAATTTGCCTCCAGGAGTGCCTTGTGGCAATGGTTTGCTGACTTGATCCTTGGCAAATTCCCTGAATTTCTTATCATAATATTTTTGGGGCATTAGTTTTTCATTGAAGACATGAATTTCTGGAAAGCCCTTCTGTCTTAAGTTTGTATATTTCACCATAAAATTTGTTATGGAAATATTCATTGATTCACACTTCTCTTCCAGGTAGTTCATCAAATTTTTCTTTGTTACTACCTTTTTAATCTGTAAAATGGTCTCTGTTCTATCCATTACTTGTAATTCTTCCAATTCTGCTCTGTTTTTTCTATTTAGGAATGTGATGAGTTTTAAATCCAGAGCTAGCTTATCAGTTAACTCATCCTTGGTCTTCTGAATCTCTGCCTGAGCTGCTAACAATAAGTCTCTTTGCTCATATATAACCTGAATTGAAGGCCATTGAGTGTGAATGGCTTCAATTATGTTTGTCCAAAGATGATTCTTTACAAATGAAATTTTATCAGTGAATGTTAGCTCCTTTTGTAAGCCCTTGATTTATTCCCCAAGTCTAATTTCCTTCTGTTCATGGGTTTTAGCATTTATTTGAGCTAACTTATTTGTGGCTTCAAGATTTTCAATAATACTCTTTATACTGTTGACTTCATTATTTTTTAAAGACAATTCCTCCATAGCCTTTACAATCTGACCTGCTCCATCTGTTTGCTAAACCTTTTTTGTAGAAGATTTTGTGTTTGAAGTAGTAGTTGAAATCATTGGCACTACAGTTGCTAGTGGTTCCTTTGGTGCTAGTTTTTCTCCTAATGTGGAAGCCATTGCTGCGGTAATCATTGGTATAACTGAAGGAATGATAGGAGTGTCAGTTTCTTTCACATTTTCCTTCTCTTCGACAAGCTGGTCCATTTGAGATTCCATTTCTTCGATCTGAGAAGTTAGTTTCAGGATGAGCTTCATCATCTCTTCTTTTTCACTTTGCTCTTGAAGGATTTCTTTGGTCTGTGGATGCTCACTTTGAGGAAGCTTAAGCTGTTTCCGCAAAGCTGCAATATCATCATTCTTTTTCTTGATCAACAATTCTGATACTTGAACATTTGAGGGATCATATCCCACCTGTAAAACTAAGTCTTATAAGGCTTTAATCCTTAGGTCTTTTGCATACAAAGATCCTTTTTCTAGCTTCATTTGATCCTGCATGTTAAGAATAGTATTCTGCAACTTGGTAGCACTCATTTCCTTTGTCACCACAGTTGAATATAACATTTCAGAGCTATGTCTGTGGAATTCAATTTGGTCTAGCTCATGAACATTTTTAGAGTCTACTTCAAACTCCACCTTTTTATAATATGCCATTGTCTTTGGTGTTGAAGTAGTTGGTTGCAGAAATGACATAATCATTTTGTTTGTAGAATAGTCAAAGGTTGTCAGTAGCCTATTTTGATTCCCTGGTTTTTGCTTGAGGAATTGAAAATATATCTCTGATTTAATTTCCTAATTCTTCTGCTTTATCTGCTTATATTTTTCCTTGATATACAAGTCTTTTTCCTCAGATGTTTGTGAGGAAGAGACCTCCATATTTTATTTCTCAATCATTTGAGTATCATCTTTAGCTGTTGTTTGCTCCTTTTCAATCTATGCAAGGGTTTCATTGATTATTACTGTAGCTTCATCATTATTTGCCTCTGGCTTATTTGTATCCTCAACATCAATTACCTTTTCTTTCCCAATGGAATTGGATTTAAGCCTTTTATTATAAATCAGTTTGAATTTTGTTTCTCTAGTTGTTTCAGCTGTGTATGTTCCTTCTTCTTTGTTTCTTTTGGCTGAATTTTCTAGCTGCTTTACAACTTCCAGGGCTTGTGTTGTAACTATTTTTCTTATTGTCTCTATATTAGTGATTGTATCTATCAATGTGTTTTCCACCCATTCTTCTTGATTGGAAAAATTTTCAATCTCTGGCTTGGGCTCATGTATGAAGGGTGTAAGTTTACATTTTACCCTTAAATTTCTCAGGATCCATTGAGGATCATAGTTTGAGGGAAAACTTTCTTGAAATTTGAACTCTACTAGTCTCTTTGAAATTTATTTTTCTGCTTCTCTATTATTTATGATGAAAGGACCAACTTGATTCTTCAGCTTGAATTGAGTCTTTTTCCTTGCAGCTAAGAAGCTGATAGAGTCAGAATTTAGAATCTGTCTTAAATATTCCAATGCAAAAATTCTCATGTTCATGTATTTTGGAAACTTATAAGGTTATAAGTTGGATCTAAAAATTCTTATCTTTGTATGATTTTCATAAAGAAACCAGTCTCCGATTTTAATATGTTATGATAGTTGTAAGATTCTCTTCATTTCTTCATTGACCCTGGGCTGCTCTGCTTTGTACAAAATGTTCATTGCTGGATGGAGGAAAAGGTCTGAAAAATATGTATAAGTGAATTCACTATTCTCTTTCCTTAGCAAGGAAGTCCAGAAGACAATAGATAAAGGCTTACCCTCCAAGTCCATCATTTGCAATGCAATTGGAAAATTATCAGCTTGGAAGAATAAAAATAAGTGAAACAAGTAGGAAGAGTATCTGAAAACCCCTTCAGTGGGTAGTTTGGTCAGCTGATGATGAATATTGTCTGATATGAATGTAGCATAATAAAAAATGAGTGCTGGAGGTTGGCCTGGAGATAAGGTAGATAGAAATCCAAGGATGGATTCATCAATGAATCCATTTGTAAAGTATCCTAGTATAAAAGATAACATTGAAATAATATGCCTAGACCCTTCAGGAAATTTGGCAGTGGAATAAGGAGGGTTCAACTTAGGAATATCAACATGAGAAGGCAAAAAGTCTTGAAATATCATAAACTTCTTTGGGAAATCCAGGCTTAAGTACAACTGGGTCAAAAATTCTATAGATAGGGGGACTGATTGAGGATCAAACTGTAATTGCAACATTTGATTTATGGACTCTAATGTGATGGTAAAAGGAATCTCTCTATCAGAATTAACAATGGCCCTTTGGTCTGGCTCATAATGTTTTTGACACAGTCTAACAAGGTCTTATCCAGGATGGGTCAAAGGAACTTCATATTTGGGAAAATGAGTCTCCCAAATAGGCATTTCATCTTTGTCCAAGTACTTATCATAGCACCAATTATGTATTTCTAAAAGGTTGAATTCTACCACAGGTTCAACAATCTTGTAGTCCATATTAGTCAATGGAAGGGTTTCTTCAGTAGCTACAGGTGGCTGGAGAGGATTTACTAATACAGTGGATTTAGCAGTGAGGGCTGGAGTAGATTTAACAGCTTTAGGTGTTACAGGTTTGGGAGATTTGGATCCTCCAGGCTTGGTTGGTTTAGAACCTCTAGGTTTAACTGTGATATGATTTTTGGTTATTTTGGACTAACTACTGCAAGCTTAAAATGTTTACAGGAGTCAATTTTCTTTATGATAGGATATAATCTGGGATAAGATAGAAAACGAGGGTTTCTTGAATATATTTGACTGTAAAAAGGTGTTTTTAAGATATCTAAAGGCTTTAAGCCCTTTTCTGTATGTGAAATTGATCTTCAAAGGTCAAAAATTAAGGAAATTTGGCTAAAAAGTGGTTCTTTTGGACTCGGGACTTTCTAGGAAAATTTGGCCAGGGTTTGGCCTATTTTTCAGTGTTTTGGGCAATTTTTTCAGGTAAAAGCCTTAATTGAAAACCTGGTTCTATTATAGAAGGTTTTGAATCGAATTTGTAGGTTTTAAATTGGTCGAAAAATACCTTTGAACGCAAGTATTTGGTTGCTTGAAGGGTTCTTAGGAAGTCGCGATTGAATTTGAAGTCTGGTCCAGATTACTGGATTAAGAAACTACTCCCAGTCAATCTTTAAGGGTTGAATTTTGGAATTTTGGGTATAAACTGACAAATTGAGGCAAAAATTTCTTTAAACAGTCGAGCGGAAGTTTTTACATTTTGAATGCGCAAAATAAACATCAGAGTGTTATATCAAAGGTTTTAATCCTTTGATATAAATCACCATCTAATGCATTAAATGTATGTCCTATCAAATGGCGAGAGCAGTTTTTTTTTTTAAATGCGAAATTGGAAGCAGTTTTGGCGTTTGATTGTGGTGGTAAGTGGTTTCTATTGAAATGAACATGATCCAATAGATATTTTCCACGTCACAGGAGGCAGAATTGATGAAACAACCCATTTTGCGTCTGTTTGGGCTTCGAGCGAACGATTACTTTATGAACACAATATCATTTTTTGCGTTGTTGGATCTAACAAACAAGAGCGAACGTTCAAGATTTTCTTGGAAGGTGCGGCCCAAAAGATGGTGGTACCGGGGTTTGAATGTATAAGCGGGGTTTATCAAAGGTTTCATATATGTAAAGTCGGGATGATATATATGGTTAAAAAGGGTTGAATAATGATATTTTTATATATATAAGAGTTTTTATATACAAAGGCGAAGGCGCATGAGGCAGGATTAGGTTGGTAAACAGGGATAAATATGAAAAGGGTAAGGTTTTAAGTTTTGCAATGTTTAACCTTAGCCTTAGGTTAAAAAAGGTGACTTTTCTTGCTTAGAGGCGGATATGTGCGGGAGTTTCAAAGCTTTTTCAACCTTTATAAAATGATAAAACATTTTTCATACTTAGGCTAAAAATGCTATGAGCGGGGTATATGCATTTTATTACAAAATACATAAGATATGCATGGAAAGCCACATTTTGAATATTTATTTTATTATATAGTTTTTAGACTTGTTTGAAGGGTCTAATAACTATAGGGGGCGGGATATTTAATTAAAGTTAGTTTTAGACCAAAGGGGGTATTATTTGGGTTTTTAATTTAGCATGTGCATATTAACATTGGTCTAAAAACTTTATAATAGTGGGTTTTTTGGGCTATTTAGATATAAAATGATTTATATAGATAGGATAAGGTATTTTTAGGGAATTAATAACATAAGTTAAAAGTTAATATGACAAGGGGAGATGGAATACACAAAAATACACTAAATGACCAAGTAGAGAGAATAAATAAAAGCATAGCTTATTATTTCATCATTTCACCAATTTACTTAGGACAGAGTGTTTTTTGAGGGTTTTTGTATTTTTTATGAATGAAGGAAGTTAATTACATGGGATTTTAAGTTTCATCAAGTAAGAAGGTTTCTTTACTTATGAAGATGACTTAAATGTATGAATGAGCGATAAATAATGGTAAAGGGGATTTTATCATAAGACTTCAACATTTTCCACTATCCAGTCATCTAGCCTTAGGTCTGGTCCCAACAAAAGTCAGAGAAATGCTCTGAGCCTCTTTGAATGGAAGTATAGAATACTGAATACTTACAGGGGAAGGGAAATTAGTGATTTTTGCCCGGTGATGAATATTACATGCTTTTTCCACTTCTTTCTACCTACCCAACATTACTCTAACATTTTTTCTTCCTTTTAGCAAGTGCATTTAAGCTTTCTACCTTGAAACATTTTATTCTTTCGAAAGAATAAAACTATCTAATTCTACCTTATTTCATCCGAGGGCTCAGATTAAATTGATGAGCTCCTCATTATTCTCTACCTATCTACTAATTTGTCAGGATTAAACTGTCTGACAAAACTTTATTCAGTATCTAAAACATGGAAATTGAAAACATGACAAGTCAAGTTTAAACAGTTTAACTCATCATGGATTATGGAATGTATCAACACTCTGCCATAATCATTTGCAAAAAGTAAAAAGTAGTGGCATTTGGACTTGCACACTTTCATGTTTTATTTTTATCTTTTTTCTTTTGGGGTCTATATATTTTAAGTCCTTTGATCTTTCTTTTAGGACTTTTTACCCTCTTTTTGATTTTCTATATTTTTTTTTTCAAAATATGGGAAAACAACTTACAAAAATCAAGGTATGTACATATTTTACAAGACTATCACAAGTCAATTCCAAATTATGAATCCTATATTTATAGGACCCTAACAATGGCTTCACATGGGGATGGCATTTCCTGGTGAAATGTCAAGAACTCTAAGACTAGTAGCCTTCAATTTTGACCATGATGATCCAGTAATTGTCTTTTGTTTTCTGCAACAACTCATATTTATGACATTTTACTCTTCAAAGCTTAGGGCCTTCTCTTCGAGCTTCAACTTTGGAAAGAAAATATCCAATCCAATCTAAAAACTTCAATGAATATTTACAATGATGTAAAAAGTAACTGGGACTAACTATTGGTTAACTTAGAAGAATAGTAGTGTTTGAGCATTCTACCATTAACTGGTCCTTCTTGAATATTTGTTCCATCCAAATCTTTGATGAAGAAAGAATTGCTACCCCTATATCCATAAATTACATAAGGTCCTTTCCATAGAAAGTCAAACTTCCTATGCTTACCTTTGTCCTCTCTCCTAGAATCCATTTTTAACACTTGATCTCCAATGTAAAAGTCATCTTATTTACTTCTTCTATAAAAAAATTTCTTGATTTTATCATGAATGACTTGGGATTTCTCACAGACTTCTCCCCTTGTTTTTTGTAGATGAATAGTCTAATTTATCCTCCTTTGTATGTCATTGATTTCTAATTGTGATTCTTGAATGATCTTCATTGCTGGAACACCTAAGGATGAAGGGAAAACTACATCCATCCCATAAACAATTTGATAAGGGGAAGTGCCAATTGAATTTTTGGTGGTAAGTGTATCTTCCCATAAGGCATAGACTAAATTTTTATTCCAAGACTTTTTGTTATCTTCAAGTAACTTTTTAATGATATTTACAAGGCTTTTGTTTGAAGATTTAACTAGGCCATTACCCTAAGGGTAATAAGCAGTAAAGTGGCCTAAGGTAATATGGTACTTGTGACAGAAGGAAATCGTTTTCTTAGATTTAAATGTTGCTGCATTATCAGTAATTATTTCCCCAGAGCATCCAAATCTAGATAAAAGGTTATTTTCTATGAAATATATAATGGCTGTGTCAGTGGCTTGTCTGGTAGGAATGGCTTCAATCCACTTAGTAAAGTAATTTGTGGCAGTCAAAATCCACTTATGCTGGCCAGAGGATGGGGGGTGAATTTCTCCAATGAATTTTAAACCCCATTATTGAAATGACATCTTAGTTGAAATTGGCTTTAAGGGTAAAGGTAGCATTTTCTTTTTTCCTTTGAAAATTTGACATTTGTGACATGAAGTAACAAATTTCTTAACATCAGAAAATATGGTAGGCTAGTAGAAACCAGCTCTCAAGATCTTATCTGCAGTACTTTTCCAATATAAATGCCCTCCACAGTCACCTGCATGAAACTCTTCAAGAATTTTGTCAGCTTCTGCTTTTAGTAAACAATTTAGTAATATCCCACTATGTTCTTTCCAAAAAAGCACATTATCTAAAACACAAAATCTCATTTCTTTAAGTTTAAGAAATATGGCTTTTTTCCTTGATAATCCAGGAGGAGCTTGTAAGTTTGTAAGTACAAAGATAATATTTGAGTACCAAGGTGAATCTAGAAATACTTCACTGATCATTGGAGTCGCCATCTCTTTCTGGTCATCAATATGAGCGATAAAATTTATGTATAATGCATTGCAATTGGATTCAACCATTAATCTGGCTAATCCTTGTCCTTTAATGAGTTTTGCTGGTTTAATTTCTATGTCATATTCTAGAATAGTGGCAATCCACTTACCTCTTCTTCCATCAGGGCCATCCCGAGTAAGAATATCTTTAACTACAAAATTAGGGACATAGGCAATTATGTGGGAATAGAGAATGTAAACTCTAAAATCTTTTATGGCCTTAACCAAAGCTAAGGCTTGTTTCTCCATTATGTTATATTTCAGAGGTGCATCTCTAAGAGTCTTACTGAAAAAATCTATAGGTTTTTCAAAACCTTGATCATTCTTCTGTAGTAAAACTGCAGCAATGGTATGTTCTGATGCAAAAAAAAAATGATAAAGTCTTTTTTGAAATCTGGGCTGATTAAGACTGGCATTTTAGTTAAAGCCTTTTTTATGGAATCAAATGATTTTTTGGCTTCAACGGTCCATTTTAAAGTTGAGTTTTTTTTAGCATGTTATTCAGTTCTCTGATGATTTCAGCTAAGTTAGAAACAATTCTTCTCAAAAAATTAATTTTACCTAAGAAATCTTGTAACTCTTTGATATTTCTAGGTGGATAAATGTTCAGAATAGCTTCTATCCTAGCAGGATCTATTCTAATACCTTTTTTTGAAATTATATGTCCTAGTAACTTACTTTCCTCTAGTCCAAAGAGAGTTTTCTTGGGATTTAAAGAGATGCCAAATTTCCTACATTTAATAAAGACCTGTCTCAAATGATCCAATTGTTCATTATTTTATTTGGAAAATACAGTAATGTCATCTAGATAAATTACCAATAATTCATGAATCTCCTTTGCAAAAACTATATCCATAGCTCTTTGAAAGGTTGCTCCTGCATTCATTAGACCAAAGGGCATTTTAACATACATGAAAGTGCCCCAAGGAGTGGTAAAAGCTGTTTTAGCTTGGTCTTCCTTTTGAACAAGAATCTGGTTGTGTCCTGAAAAACCATCTAACAAAGAAATTCTAGAGGAACCAACTACCCTTTGTAATATATGATCCATTTTGGGTAAAGGGTAATTATCCTTCAAAGATACTTTTCTAATATTTCTAAAGTCGACACATAATCTAATTTCACCTGTTTTCTTTCTTGTTGGTACTAGGTTTGAAACCCAATCAAAATATCTAATTGGTCCAATAATCTAAGCATCATACATGCATTTTACTTCCTTTTCTATCAAAGGTAATATAACAGGATTAATTTTCCTCAATTTTTGTTTGAATGGATTTTGATCATATTTTATGGGAATTTTTTGTTGGATTATGTTTGTGTCATAAGCTTTAAGATCTTCATAACTCCAAGCAAACACATCTTGATATTCCTTTAAAATATCAATGTATTGTTCCTTTTCTTGTTGAGGTAAATATTTAGACATTTTAATCATTTTTTTTTTAATTCTGTCCCAATGTTACAATCCTCAATGTCAGACCTAACTGGTTCCATTTTAGGCTTTTTAGGCACATCATTGGAATCAAAAAGGTCTTCTAAAGGGGTTAAACCTTTAGGCAAAAAACTATCTTTCAAATCTAACATGTCAATTTCTTCTTCAATGATTTGCTCAATATCTATATTCTCTAAGTTATCTATATCAAATTGAGTAAATACAGTTGGTTTGTTAAATTTATGTACATCTATGTTATCTATTTCACAATCAAAATCTCAATGTATATTACAGTCTGTATCTATTTTACAATTTTGAAATTCTTCTTCATTATCCAAAAAATGGTAAATCTGTTCATCTTGAGAGAAAATATGCCAGTACTTGAGGTTGTCTGGGATAATAGGTCTATGTTTAACCTCAACAGGATACCTATGAGTTGGTTGGAATGGTAAGTTACATATACTAGCAAAATTTTCTAGATAGTGTGCTTGAATGTTTTGTTTTCTGGGTATAGAAGAAAACTTGCATTCCAACAAATCATCACTTAAATCAATTGTTGTATCTCTGTATCTGGCTAGTCTATGGTTATAAACATAATAATATCCATTTATTTGTTTTATGATTAATTCCGAATCTCCCATTATTAGTATTATTTTTCCTCCTAAGTTTCTAATGATCTGGAGACCTAAAATGAGTGCCTCATACTCTACCATGTTGTTGGTACATTTGAAGTTGAGTCTGAAGGCATGTCCTTCTGAATGATTAGTTTCCATATTTGTAATCCATACTCCTACTCCTACTCCTGATTTTTTTACAGAGCCATCAAAGTCTAAGTGCCAAAGGGATTCATGAAACATGTTGTCATTGTTTGGTTTTTGCTTTTTATCAATCAGTTTAGTTTGGATTTCATCGTTATCAAAGTTACATAAAATGAAAGAGTCAAGGTCAGTTGGTGTAGAATAAATGGGGTAATTTATGGATATCTCAGCACTACTGACCATGAATTTCATTAAAGTTTCCCTATATAGCATTTTGGGTTGACCAAACACTGATATTGTGGCATAGCTCATGTCCAATTGTAGAGATCCCTGCAACTTTTCTCCCCATGAGCGAGAAATAAGCACGCCATACTTTGGTGGGATGTCAACTACTACAATGTCCATCACCATACTCTTACAGGGTAATGAACTAAATTCACACATGAGTCTTTAATTAATCCTAAGCACTTAACTTTGCTAGAATCAAATGAGAACAAATCTTTGTAAGGCCTGGTTATTTCTAGATTAAGAGTTTCCATAATAGCTTTGGGAATTAAATTATGGGAAGCTCCTGAATCTAACATAGCATTGTGTAAAATCTGATCATGGATGGTAAGAATTATATAGAAAGGAGGGATTGATCCATCTAAATTCTTTCCATTCACATCAGGGCTGAAAATCAACTCAGGTTGATCATCATTCAAATTAATGGCATCTTCACCATCATTCATGTTCAAAGTTTCAGTTATAGTTGATTTGTATAAGTCACATTTAACCAATTCTGTTAAAGGAATAGGTATTTTTAGCTTAACAATTTCAAACTGAATATTGAATGGGGGTTGAGATTTACTAATTTGAACTAATTCATCTTTAGTAACTGTAATCTGAGTTGTTTTTTTTTTTTTCAACAGTTTTATTTTTATCTTCAATTGTCTTAGCATTCTCTGTTATAGTTTCTTGAGTTTTGCTGCTTTTAATTTTCTTTTCTGGGATTGTTTCTGTGGAAAATTTTTTTTTATCAGACTTAGAAATATCAGCAGGTATTCTAGGATTATCTGTTCTAGGATTTGCTGATTTAGGATCAACAGGATTATTTTTAGGATCAAAATTTGTTGCTTTTACTGAATTAGAAGCTTTAGCAGTATTATATTTTTTTGTATCTTTGGAATATTGAGCTATTTCATCAGTTATATCAACAATATTGGGACTTTTTGGTTTTTTAGGACTGGAAGGGATGGAATTTTTCTTATTTTCCCTCGGGAGAATTTGCAGAACTTTTGTTTTTGGGGCTTCTACATTTTCCTTATTTTGATTTTGGGAATTGGTTTTAGTAGAAGACTCATTATTTTTCTTATTTCTAAGGTTATACTGACTAGTATTTCATTTATGGTAAAGTCATAACCTTGATTGTAGTCAAAGGATTCACTAGAGTTTAATTTGAGTTGTTGAAGCTCAAATAGTTCTAGATCTTCCTGAGTGAGGAAAATGGTGTTGTTTTCATCTATTCCCATTATATGAATGATGTCATCCTCATCTTCATCATTATTTTGAGAACTTTCAACATAGTTCTCTTGAAATGGAGGCCTAATGTTTTGGTCTGGAGCAGCTTCTTTAGCTTTTCCAGGGTTATTATTTTTTCTGAAATTGGGATTTCTCATCTGAGGTTGATTATACCATTAAGGTTTTTTATCTATATTATCTAATATTTCTACCACCTTTTCTAAAGTTTTAGCAACTAAATCCAATTTAACATTAGAGTTTGAACTTTCATCTTTAATTGTAACTCTTCTTTCATTTCTAAGTCTGACTTTCCTAGCTAAAATGATAATTTCTACACTGACAGCATCTAATCGCATCTGTTCTAATGTTTGGGAATCTCTTTCTCTTAATTGATAGGCCATATTTGTATCAAATCCATCAGGGAATTTGAGCAGAACTGAGTAAAGTGTAGGTTTAAGAGCTGCAAGAATAGAATTATAGACACTATTGTACCTAGTGCAATATTCTTGGACAGACTCAGTAGGATATCTTTTCAAAGCATCAAACTCAGACAAAATTTGAAGGGGGTTCTTTTTCTTTTCCCATTTATTTAAAAATATTCTATGAAATGCGGCTAAATCAACTACACTACTAGCATCTAAATTTTTGAACCATTTTTTAACTTCTCCTGTCAAACTTTGGGCAAATAACCTCATCTAGACATCTGACTCATCAATTTCATAAATTTTATAGTAATCTGTCATTTTAGTTACATGTTGTTGAGTAGTATATTATGAAAGGCCATCAAACAGTGGTACATTTTTTTTGTAATATTGAGGCATATCATGGAGGTTTTGGGGTAAGACAAGGGGAGCATACCTAGCAGCCATGGCTTGAAGCATTGCTGAGCTGGGGAGGTATAACAGTAATGATAGGGGAAGTGCTGGATATGGTAGCTGATGAATTAACAAATGTAGTTGAAGAGTTGGGAAATGAAGATGGTATGTAAATGGAATTGTTGGGAAATAAATATGTGGTGCTTATAAAATCTGAATGCAAAGTAGTGGATGCAGTGGATCGAGTGGATGAAGGAAATAATATCCTAGCCTGCAAAGGCAAATTAGGAATGAAATGGTATGTAGATGAACTTTCCGAAGTATCTATAAATGAAGTGACAACATATAAAGATGAATCTGATGTTGGTATTATTGTTGTATGCAATTGAGAAACTGGAGGTTTTATGTAAGACAACAAATGAGCTAATTCAATAGCTTCATTAATATCTTTAATCAATGAAACATTAATCTTTTCAACTGTATTTTGATATTCAGATTTGTTTGACTTTGTTCCTACTGAAATATTTTTCTGTTTTTCATTAAAAAATGAAAGGAAAACAGGATCTATAATAGTATTTTTCAAATCATTTTCAGATTTAGTTTTAAACAATGAATATTCAAACCTCAGATCAAAATCAATATCATTTAAACTCACTAACTCTTTGGGTAAAGAATTGGCTTTTCTTAATGGTACTTCAGTTTCTAAATTGACAGTTTGTTTTTTCTTTTTACCAATCTAATCTGGGTTATCTACTATAACTGCAGGCTTAGAATCCGGGTTAGACCCGGTATAGTAGGTTTTCCTAGAAGCCAGAATGACTATTTTGAATACCCACAACCTATAAAAATAATCTTAAAGTAAAAATATAAATGAAAGATCTTCCTTTAAGACTAAATTTAAGACTGGAGATTGGTCAGGTCCCCAGTATGGTCGCCAGTATGTTATCACTCTAGTAATTTCTTAAGTTGTGGGATTTGAGTTTTTAGTCTAAGAACACTAGAGGTAACCACAAACCTACTTCAAATTTTGGGATCTAGCCTTCCTAGAATTTAGAGAGGGCTCTCTCTTTAAGATTTATCTTTTTTTTTTTTTTAATGTTTTTAGGCTAGTTATGATAGAATAATTGGTTTTGTTTTTAAAGGTTTTGGTGGGAAAAAATCAGTTAGAGGTAAACTAGAGAGAAATCTACTTGTCCATTGGGCTATGGAGTCTAAATCTAGCTAGCAACACTAGAAGTCAAGGCCAAAAAGGTACAAATATATTCAAGGCAAGATAGATAACCCTCAGAGATTTGGAAAAGTGTTTTTTGGTGAAATGGTATGATCAGGATAAAGGACTATGAAGGATCCTTTGATCCATAAATTGGAAGTAGGTAGGGGTCAAATGGGAGTAGGAGAAATTAAGAATTCCTAACACTGGAATATCTTTAGGGAATAGAAAATAAAAGAACTACTTTATCTAATCAAGGAGCTTTTGAGTAATTAGCTGTCCTGCTTTGCTGGCTGCTAGAAAATATCTTCATTTGAGTTGCCTTAGCTGATACTCTTTCATCTGATAATCTTTAACACTTCTCTTTAACTCTGATACACTTTTGAATGACATTTCCATTGTTTTACTGTTGTAAAAATATTTCTTTTTGCAGTAAAAAATCAGTAGATTGTTCTTTACTTCATTGTTTGTTTTTAATTGTTTTCAAGGTAATTTATTCCCTATTTTACCTCTCATTTTTACATTAAATCTGTAAATTATTGCCACTGTTCTTCACTGGGAATTTTGACATTCTTTAGCTTTCTAAAATTCTCATTTACCTCAATGTATTTAGAAAAATTGGTTTTGAACAAAAAAATATGTTTGATCTCATGTTGTAGAAAGAACAAATCTTCAAAGTGTTGAAGGAAGACTTTACCTGTGGGAGTGCCTTGTGGAAATGGTTTGCTGACTTGCTCCTTGGAAAATTCCCTAATTTTCTTATCATAATCTTTTTGCAGCATTTTTTTTTCATTGAAGACATGAATGTATGGCAAACCCTTCTATCTTAAGTTTGTATATTTCACCATAAAATTTGTTATGGAAATGTTCATTGATTCACACTTCTCTTCCAGGTAGTTCATAAAATTTTTCTTTGTTACTATCTTTTTAATCTGTAAAATGGTCTCTGTTCTATCCATTACCTGTAATTCTTCCAATTATGCTCTAGTTTCGCTATTCATGAATGTGATGAGTTTTAAAGCCTAAGCTGGCTTATCAGTTAACTCATCCTTGGTCTTCTAAATCTCTACCTGAGCTGCTAACAATAAGTCTCTCTGCTCATATATAACCTGAATTGAAGGTCATTGAGTGTGAATGGTTTCAATTATGTTTGTCCAAAGATGATTCTTTACAAATGAAATTTGCTCAGTGAATGTTAGCTCCTTTTGTAAGCCCTTGATTTGTTCCCCAAGTCTAATTTCCTTTTGTTCATGGGTTTTAGCATTTATTTGAGCTAACTTATTTGTGGCTTCAAGATTTTCAATCATCTTCTTTAGACAGTTGACTTCATTATTTTTTAAAGACAATTCCTCCATAGCCTTTACAATCTGACCTGCTCCATCTATTTGCTGACCCTATGTTGTAGAAGATTATGTGTTTGAAGTAGTAGTTGAACTCACTGGCACTGCGGTTTCCAGTGGTTCCTTTGGTGCTAGTTTTTCTCCTAATGTGGAAGCCACTGCTGTGGTAATCACTGGTATAACTGAAGGAATGATAGGAGTGTCAGTTTCTTTCACAGTTTCCTTCTCTTGGACAAGTTGGTCCATTTGAGATTCCATTTCTTCAATCTGAGAAGTTAGTTTGAGGATGAGCTTCATCATCTCTTCTTTTTCACTTTGCTCTTGAAGGATTTCTTTGGTCTGTGGATGCTCACTTTGAGGAAGCTTAAGTTGTTTCCTCAAAGCTGCAATATCATCATTCTTTTTCTTGATCAACAATTCTGCTTCTTGAACATTTGAGGGATCATATCCCACCTATAAAATTAAATCTTCTAAGGCTTTAATCCTTAGGTCTTTTGCACACAAAGATCCTTTGTCTAGCTTCATTTGACCTTGCATGTTATGAATAGTATTCTGCAACTTGGTAGCACTCATTGCTTTTGTCACCATAGTTGAATATAACATTTCAGAGCTATGTCTTTGGAATTAAATTTGGTCTAGCTCATGAACATTTTAAGTGTCTACTTCAAACTCCACCTTTTTATAATTTTCCATTGTCTTTGGTGTTGAAGTAGTTGGTTGCAGAAATGACATAATAATTTTGTTTGTAGAATAGTGAAAGGTTGTCAGTAACCTATTTTGATTCCCTAGTTTTTGCTTGAGGAATTGAGAATATATATCTGATTTAATTTCCTCATTCTTCTTCTTTATCTGCTTATATTTTTCCTTGATATCTATGTCTTTTTCCTCAACTGTCTGTGAGGAAGAGGCCTCCATATTTTGTTTCTCAATCATTTGAGTATCATCTTTACCTGTTGTTTTCTCCTTTTCAATCTGTGTAAGAGTTTCATTGATTATTACTGTAGCTTCATCATTATTTACCTCTGGCTCATTTGTATCCTCAACATCAATTACCTTTTCTTTCCCAATGGAACTAAATTTAAGCCTTTTATTATAAATCAGTTTGAATTTGTTTCTCTAGTTGTTTCAGTTGTGTATGTTCCTTCTTCTATGTTTCTTTTGGCTAAAGTATCTGGCTCCTTTACAACTTCCAGGACTTGTGTTGTAACTATTTTTCTTATTGTCTCTGTATTAGTGACTGTATCTATCAATGTGTTTTCCACCCATTCTTCTTGATTGGAAAAATTTTCAATATCTGGCTTGGGCTCATGTATGAAGGGTGCAAGTTTACATTTTACCCTTAAATTGCTTAGGATCCCTTGAGGATCATAGTTCCAGGGAAAAATTTCTTGAAATTTGAACTCTACTAGTCTCTTTGAAATTTATTTTTATGTTTCTCTGTTATTTATGATGAAAGGACCAACTTGATTCTTCAGCTTGAATTGAGTCTTTTTCCTTGCAACTAAGAAGTTGATAGAGTCGGAATTTAGAATCTATTTTAAATATTCCAATGCAAAAATTCTCATGTTCATGTATTTTGGCAACTTATAAGGTTATAAGTTGGATCCAAAAATTCTTATCTCTGTATGCTTTTCATAAAGAAACCAGTCTCCCATTTTAATCTATTCTGATAGTTGTAAGATCCTCTTCATTTCTTCATTGACCCTAGGTTGCTCTGCTTTGTACAAAATGTTCATTGTTGGATGGAGGAAAAGGTCTAAAAAAATCTATATAAGTGAATTCTCTATTCTTTTTCCTTAGCAAGGAAGTCTAGAAGACAATAGATAAAGGCTTGCCCTCCAAGTCCATCTTTTGCAATGCAATTGGAAAATTATCAGCTCGGAAGAATAAAAACAAATGAAACAAGTAGGAGGAGTATCTGAAAACCCCTTCAGTGGGTAGTTTGGTTAGCTTATGATGAATACTGTCTGCTATGAATGTGACATAATAAAAAATGAGTGCTAGAGGTTGGCCTGGAGATAAGGTAGATAGAAAGCCAAGAATGGATTCATCAGTGAATCCATCTGTGAAGTATCACAGTATAAAAGATAGCATTGAAATAATATGCCTAGACCCTTCAGGAAATTTGGTAGTGGAATAAGGAGGGTTCAACTTAGGAATTTCAACATGGGAAGGCAAAAAGTCTTGAAATATCATAAACTTCTTTGGAAAATCTAGGCTTAAGTACAACTGGGTCAAAAAATCTATAGATATGGGGACTGATTGAGGATAATACTGTAATTGCAACATTTGATTTATGGACTCTGTTGTGATGGTAAAAAGAATCTCTCTGTCAGCATTAACAATGGCCCTTTGGTCTGGCTCATAATTTTTTTGACACGGTCTAATAAGGTCTTATCCAGGATGGGTCAAAGGAACTACATATTTGGGCAAATGAGTCTCCCAAATAGGCATTTCATCTTTGTCCAAGTACTTATCATAGCAACAATTATGTATTTCTAAAAGGTTGAAATCTACCATAGGGTCAACAATATTGTAGTCCATATCAGTCAATGGAAGGGTTTCTTCAGCAGTTACAGGTGGCTGGAGAGGATTTACTGATATAGTGGATTTAGCAGTGAGGGTTGGAGTATATTTAACAGCTTTAGGTGTTATAGGTTTAGGAGGTTTGGATCCTCCAGGCTTGGTTGGCTTAGAACCTCCAGATTTAACTGTGATCTGCTTTTTGGTCATTTTGGACTAACTACAACAAGCTTCAATTGTTTGCAAGAGTGAATTTTCTTTATTAGAGGATATAAAATGGGATAAGACAGAAAACGAGGGTTTCCTGAATAGATTTGACTGTAAAAAGGGGTTCTTAAGATATCTAAAAGCTTTAAACCCTTTTATGTATGTGAAATTGATCTTCAAAGGTCACAAATTGAGGAAATTTGGCTAAAAAGTGGTTCTTTCGTACTCAAGACTTTCTGGGAAAAATTGGCGAGGGTTTGTTCTACTTTTTGGTGTTTTGGGAAATTTTTTCAGGTAAAAGCCTTAATTGAAAAATTGGTTCTATTACAGAAGGTTTTGAATGGAATTTGCAGGTTTTAAATTGGTCGAAAATACCTTTGAACACAGGTATTTGGTTGCTTGAAGGGTTCTTAGGAAGTCGCAGTTGAATTTGAAGTCTGGTCCGGATTATTGGATTAAGAAACTGCTCTTGGTCAATCTTTAAGGGTTGAATTTGGGAATTTTGGATATAAACTGACAAATTGAGGAAAAATTTTCTTTACACAGTCGAGCGGAAGTTTTTACAGTTTGAATGCGCAAAATAAACATCAGAGTGTTATATCAAAGGTTTTAATCCTTTGATATAAATCACCATCTAATGCATTAAATGTATGCCCTATCAAATGGTGGAAGCAGTTTTGTTTTTTTAAATGTGAAACCGACAGCATTTTTCGTGTTTTATTCTAGTGGTAAGTGGTTTCTATTGAAACAAACACGATCCAATAGATATTCGCCACGTCACAGGGGGCAGAATTGACGAAACATCCTATTTCGCGTCTGTTTGGGCTTCGGGTGAACGATTACTTTGTGAATGTGATATCGTTTTTGCACCGTTGGAGCTGACAAACGAGAGTGAATAGTCAATATTTGCTTGGAAGTGTGGCCCAAATGATGGTGGTACCGGGGTTTGAATGTATAAGCGGGGTTTATCAAAGGTTTCATATATGTAAAGTTGGGATGATATATATGGTTAAAAAGGGTTGAATAATGATATTTTTATATATATAAGAGTTTTTTATATACAAAGGCAAAGGCACATGAGGTGGGATTAGGTTGGTAAACAAGGATAAATATGAAAAGGGCAAGGTTTTAAGTTTTGCGATGTTTAACCTTAGCCTTAGGTTAAAAAAGGTGACTTTTCTTGCTTAGAGGTGGATATGTGCGAGAGTTTCAAAGCTTTTTCAACCTTTATAAAATGATAAAACATTTTTCATACTTAGGCTAAAAATGCTATGAGCAGGGTATATACATTTTATTACAAAATACATAGGATATGCGTGGAAAGCCACATTTTGAATATTTATTTTATTATATAGTTTTTAGACTTGTTTGAAGGGTCTAATAACTATAGGGGGCGAGGTATTTAATTAAAGTTAGTTTTAGACCAAAGGGGGTATCATTTGGGTTTTTAATTTAGCATGTGCATATTAACTTTGGTCTAAAAACTTTATAATAGTGGGTTTTTGGGGCTATTTAGATATAAAAGGATTTATATAGATAGGATAAGGTATTTTTAGGGAATTAATAACATAAGTTAAAAGTTAATATGACAAGGGGAGATGGAATACACAAAAATACACTAAATGACCAAGTAGAGAGAATAAATAAAAGCATAGCTTATTATTTCATCATTTCACCAATTTACTTAGGATAGAGTGTTTTTTTAGGGTTTTTGTATTTGTTATGAATGAAGGAAGTTAATTACATGGGATTTTAAGTTTCATTAAGTAAGAAGGTTTCTTTACTTTACAAGATGACTTAAATGTATGAATGAGGGTTAAATAATGGTAAAGGGGATTTTATCATAAGACTTCAACATTTTCCACTATCCAGTCATCAAGCCTTGGGTCCGGTCCCAACAAAAGTCATAGAAATTCTCTTAGCCTCTTTGACTGGAAGTATAGAATACTGAATACTTACAGGGGAAGGGAAATTAGTGATTTTTTCCCGGTGATGAATATTACATGCTTTTTCCCACTTCTTTCTACCTACCCAACATTACTCTAACATTTTTTCTTCCTTTTAGTAGGTGCATTTAGGCTTGCTACCTTGGAACATTTTATTCTTTTGAAAGCATAAAACTATATAATTCTACCTTATTTCATCTGAGGGCTCAGATTAAACTTATGAGCTCCTCATTATTCTCTACCTATCTACTGATTTGTCATGATTAAACTGTCTAACAAAACTTTATTCACTGTCTAAAACATGGAAATTGAAAACATGACAAGTCAAGTTTAAAAATTTTAACTCATCATGGATTATGGCATTTATTGACACTCTTCCATAATCATTTGCAAAAAGTAAAAAGTAGTGGCATTTGGACTTGCACAATTTCATGTTTTATTTTCATATTTTTTCTTTTGGGGTCTATATGTTTT